>JAAALK010002127.1:132520-208643 GCA_019279435.1 Zizania palustris | reverse complement strand
GCGCGGGGAGGTGTGCTGACGAAGACACTGTGGGGACTCCCTGGGGTGCGAAGAAGAGGCACGAAGCGAAAGTCCGTGTCGTAGAGCTCGCTGTCGTAGATCATCCGGAGCTCTGTGAGTGCCTTGAGGCGGTGCGCTGGCTGGCAACAAGGAAGGTAGGTCTCCTCCGCGGTAGGTGTGAGCTGTCTGAGGGGAGGGCTGGACGACGACGTGGACCTCGCAGAAGCTCTCTTCCTCGTGGGAGAACTCCATGGTACATCGGCTCATGCTCAATCCGAGGAAGCTGGAACTGAGCATGCGCAGCTCGCGAATGAATCCGGCCTCGTCACGAAGGTTCCCATTCATGGTGCGGACCGGCATCTACAAAAGAGAGAAAATTTTTGTGAAAATCTCGGAAGATGAGAGGATAAGCAGTGTTTGTAAGAAAATATAGTAAGTATAAGTCCTAGGGTCAGGTCTGTTGGCTTCCTACAGTCAAGTCGGCTCTGATACCATCTTGTCGCGCCCCGAATTAAAAATCAGGACTTTATTGAAATTCCATAGAAAATCAATAAAACAAGACGTTCATCATGCGACCACGTAAAATACGAACATCATTCACGGTTCGTAGACCGCATTAATACAAAAGTGAAAAAGGTGAAGAGAAACTAATAAATAAGGGTCCTAGATGAACGCCTCCTTCCAGTCTCGCCTTGACTGGGTCGTACTCCAAACTTCATCCCCTCGTAGTAGACTGGCTCTGATGGTGTAAGTCAACGGGGTGAGTACAGATGTACTCAGCAAGCCACCGAATGCAAATATAATGCAAGGTAATAACAAGGGAGATAGTGGCTAGTTTTGCGGAAGCAGCATAATTGTAAAGCTTTAAATGTGAGCAATTTATTAGTACGAAAAAGTAAACAGTGTGTGTGCATCATCATCTTCTAACTCGAGGGGTACAGTCAGCCCCACCTCGCTCAACAGTCCTTACGTGCCATGAATAACTCGACCATTCAAACAATTGTAAACTAACTGCGAGTAGTCACACAACCCGCCCTTGACCGTGGGCTCGGCTTTTCGAAAGATTAAATTACTCTGATCAGAGATGTACCACTGTACCCACAAGGCACGCACTCATCACCTACACCGAAGTGTAACGAGATGACCCATCACACGAGAACTCGTGCCAAAAACCTTCCATATAGTCCTCTCCGACCCAATAGCACCCTCTTATGGGTTTCATATGGTGTCCCGACGCATCGGAGCCCCACCATACCCCCCCCCCCCCTTGAGCCTCGTCGGTACAAGTCGCCCGCAGGCTAGCCCCTTGCCCCTCCTCTATGGTGCATCGAGCCGGAGTATTCCATACTTCCAGTTAGGACTTACCCATTAGACTTGTGGTTGGTACGGAAGTGCTTGCAACAGATCCCGCAGACCGGTCCTTATAGTGCCCCGGGTGCGACAAACCAGTGCCCGAGCTTGCACCCGGAACCCACCATACTTATAACCTAGCCAACTCCAACAGAGTCCATAGACGAGAATAACAGGGAAATTCATATACAGAATCCAGCTATCTACGACTCATTCTTTTTATCCTATAGCAGTTGTGCCGGTACATTGGGCACTAGCTATATTTTTATAGTAGAGTGACAAGGAGTTAAGGCTCAATAAAGCATGGCTTGGGTTGCACACAAAGGACGGAGATCTAATAATATAAGTGTAAGGCTTGATTATTGGACTAATGCAATAGTAACCTATGGGTTATAGCGATAAGTTATTAAAACATGGGCTCAATTATGATCAACTGTTTCCACAGAGATGGTCGATGACTTGCCTTGATCAGCAAAGGGGGATGAGGAACCTCGGGGTAGAACTCCTGCTCCTCGACGAACTCGTAGTCTTCTCGATACGGAAAAATAAATAATCCATTCAATAAACAGATAAAATCCACCAAATAAAAGAACATACATAGTTGTGGGTGTTTTATGTGAATTAATATTTTAATATTCTGAGGTTTGTATAAAACAGTAAAGTTTAACTTTTTAGGATTTTTCCTAATTTATTTTCTATATTATTAATTTTAATCCTAAGGGGTTTTTATTCATTTATTTATTAAGAATATTTGGGTAACAGAAACATACTGTTTTATGGCATTAATTTGGAGTTAAAATGAGCAAGATATGGATTTTCAAAGTTTAAACAATTTTTCTGAATTTTATTTAAACTGAAAAACAGTCCCTGGTCCACGTGAACCAGGTTCACCGTGAACCCGTGACTGTGCGCGTGGACCCGAGCGACCTGGACCATTGGATCTGGATCCAGCGGCCAGATGCGAGGCGGGTGGATTTAATGAAATTGGACGGCTCAGATTAAAACGTGGCGAAAGGGTATACGTGGACGCACGGGATTAAGTCAAACTTTAAATAGAGATTGACGCCCAGATTAAAAGATACCGGTTTGACCGGATCTGAGGGCTCAGATTAGATCCCCACCAGATCTAATCTGGACCGTTCGCAGCGGGATCGTGCGACTTGGATGGATTCCGGCACGGCACGCGGTGACGAGGGTAGTTTACCCTTCGTCTCCGGCGACGGTGGGCTCGAGTGCGCCACGGCGGTGACGGCGAGGGCCTAGGGGGCCTAGCTCTTGGCGAAAATGGAAAGAGGAGAGGATGGCGATCACGATGGTACCTCTGGCGGCGACGGAGCGCGACGGACGGCGCCGGCGGCGAGGGTAGACGAAGTAGGGCGTTCGGGTGCTCGTCGGCGACGGCGATCCGGCGCGTCCTTGGCCAACGGAGTGGATGCCGAGGTGGGGCGGTCGACGACGACTCGACGGTGGCGGTGGCTAGGGCGGCGGGGGTCCGAGGCGGCGGCAGCGATTGCTCGCCGGAGGTGGAGCAGAGGGGAAACCCGAAAACGACGAGGGAGCGCTCTGGTTCACCTCGAGCTCGGGCTTTGGCGGTGTGGGCTGAACGCGGCGAGGGAGGGGCTTTTATAGGGGTCGCCGGCGGTGGATATGGTAGGGTTTATCGGAGGAAACCGAGAGGGCTCCTTCCAATTCCGGCGAGGGTTTACCATTCTCCTCAGTACGCTTCCTTATGCGCGAAGATGCGTCGCCATGGATGGAAAGGGGGCGGTGGCGTGCGAGGAAGGTGATCCGGGGCGATCTGGGGCGATTCGGTGGCCGCGGCGAGGAAACCGAAAGAGATCGCCGGGGAAGGAAAGGGGAGCGATCCCCTTCCATCGGAGATGAAGGATCTGACAGGTGGCCCCCACCTGTCAGCGGGCGAAACAGAAAAGGAAGGGCCGACAGGCGGGTCCCATCGTCAGAGAAACAGAAACTGTGCGGGTGGTTGCCATGTGGGGCCGAGACGGGCGCGTGCGGGAGAGAGAGGCGGGGGAACGCGCCAACAGGCGGGTCCCACTCGTCAGTGGCTCATTGCTGGATTGGGCCGGGCTCCGGGTGAATTCGAGGTTGAGGCCCATTAAGGATTAAAATTGTTTCCTGATTTAAAATAATTCCAGTAATTCATTTATTGTTTAAGGGTTGAATCACTGTTGATAAAAATTTGTAAAAATTCCTAAAATTATATTTGGTCTCTAGTTCGTCTCATAAATTTTTCAAGTCCAGATTTTGAGTATTTCTCCCTGTTTGGTTTTATTTGGGTTCTTTTGTGATTTTTCCTTTAATAATAAATCCAGAAATGATTTAAATAATATTTTTCTTTTACTTTAATCCTTTTTAATTTCTGGGGTGTTACATAATGCTTCGGATACGAAATAAACAGGATTTGGACCAACTTCCCATTGAAATCCACTTCTCTGACAAGGACTGCGCTGACAGCAAAACCTGTAGCTGCAAGGTAAAGGAGTAGGGTTTCGTCCGCAGTAGGCACCGTGAGTGTAGCAAGATTACTGAGATACTCTTTAATATCTTCGAAGCTTTTTTGACACTCCGGTGTCCATGCAAAATCTTCGGACCATTTCAATGCTTTAAATATAGGCAAGCTTCTCTCCGCAGACCTTGATAAAAACTTGCTAAGTGCTGCCAGATGCCCAGTCAGCTTTTGCACTTGCTTTAAATTTTCCGGAGGAGCCATCTTTTGTAGCGCAGTTATTTGAGTAGGGCTAGCTTCAATTCCCCTGCTTGAAACTAAATACCCTAACAACTTTCTAGCCTTAGCTCCGAAGATACATTTTTCGGGGTTAAGACGGATCCCACATGCCCGAAGGCTATTGAATGTTTTCTGCTAAGTCTAGGCTATGCTGGTGCTTTAAAACACTCTTTATTACAATATCATCCATATAGGCCTCCACATTGCGACCTAATTGATGACCTAGAGCCTTAGCAACTAACCTCGAAAAAGTAGCCCCGGCATTTCTTAAGCCGAAGGGCATTCTTACATAACAGAAGACTCCCGAAGGAGTTACGAAGCTTGTCTTGATTTCATCTTCGCGCTTCAACCATATTGATGATAACCAGAATACGCGTCAAGGAAGCTTAATAACTCCGAACCTGCGGTGGAGTCAACTAATTGATCAATTCGGGGCATGTGGTAGGGGTCATGTGGGCATGCTTTATTCAAGGATGTGAAATCAATGCACATGCGCCACTTCCCGGAAGACTTCTTTCTGACGAAGACTGGGTTGGCTAACCATTCTGTGTGAGCCACTTCTCTGATAATCCCAGCCTTCAACAATTTCTCAACTTCGTCCTTCGCTAGAGCAGCTCTTTCTGCAGACATTTTCCGGAGTCCTTGCCGAACAGGCCGGGCCTTCGGGTTTACAAGTAAACTGTGTTCAATGATATCCCGATCGACTCCGGTGATATCTTCGTCAGACCAAGCGAAGACATCCAAGTTTTCTTCTACCACCTTTTCCAAGGAGGTTGCAATTTCTGGGGGTAAATCTTTACCAAATTGAAATGTATACTCTTTACCCTCTTTAACAATGACCTTCGTTGCAATCTCTCCTTCGGGACTTGGTCTCGGAAAGGACTTCTTCGAAGCTTCAGAGGAGGCTGAAAAAATTTCTTCATTATCTTGTACAGTGTTTACTTGTCTGGGATCAAGAGGGGGACCATGACCATATTCCGCCCTCCGAGCAATGGCTTGATCTCCGAAGACTGTAAGGACTCCTGCTTGTGTGGGCATCTTCATGCACAAATAATTGTGATGCGCCACAGCTCCGAACTGGTTTAGCATGCCTCTTCCGAAGATGACGTTGTAAGCATACGGGGCATCTACAACATCGAAGATTACTTCCTCAGTTCGAGCCAACAAACCTTCTCCGAAGGTAACTTCCAGGCCTATTTGGCCGAGTGCATCAAGCGGAGGTCCTGTGAAGCCTTGCAAAGGACGAGCCGCTGGAAGGAGATGTTTCCTGGAGATGCACAACTGATCGAAGGCTTGAACAAAAATGATATCTGCCGAACTACCTGCGTCAATCAACACCCTTCGAACTTCAGTGCCCGCAATATCAGCAGTGATAGCAAGTGGATCTGCATGCGGGAACTTAATACCAGCTGCATCCTCCGCAGAAAAAGATATCGGTACGTGAGACCACTCCGGCATTGCAGCTGCAGATGACGAAGTCCCAATATGGCCTACTTATCTGACGTAGTCCCTTCGCTGTCTCTTGGACATGCTTCCGAGGGTACCTCCTCTGGAGATAGGGAGGACTACTCTTTTTCCTCGATCTTGCCCTTCCTCTTGCTTCGGAGGTGGCATAACATTGGCCACTGGAGGGTGTCTTTCAGCATCAAAGTTTTCTATCCGCGCCACAGCCTGGACCGGCTCGGGGCGCGTTGCAGCTGGAACTCGGTCGGTAGTACCTCGACCCAAAGTTCTCTCTAGGTACTCTCCCCTTAGGGTAAGTATAGCCTTGCAAGTATCAGTTGCATGGCTTCGATTTTCTCCATGGATGCAGCAGAAAAGGGTCTGGCCCTTGCCAGCCATTTCCCTGGCGGCCTCCAGCCGCTAGCCTTGTTCCCCGAAGACTGTGGAGCTCTCTGTGTAAACTTCTGTGGGGGTGCAATATTCATGACTTCAGAACGAGGGTGCTTTTGCCCTCTTCTCCGATCATGTTGCACTTCGAAGACTGGTTCTTGCGGCTGTGTCGAAGTTTTCACTTCTACTTTAACTTCTTGCAATATGGACGAAGTAGCGGCAGTCCTTCGAAGCCAACCCTCTTCTGACCTCGCATACTCCTCGAAATATGACATCAACTGAGAGACCGAGGAGATGCTTTTCCGATGAAGCTTATCCAGGAGGCCTTGATGAGTGACGCCTTCCCGAGCTGCATCAACTACCGAAGATGCAGACAACCCCCGGATTTGTGACTTCGTATGAGGGAAGCGCTTAAAATATTGCCTCAATGTTTCTCCGGGAAGCTGTTTCACCTGAAAAAGGCTTCCTGTTGACATGGGAGGCACGAAGGTGCCTTGAAAATTGCTTATAAACTTCTTCTTCAGCTGTGACCATGAATTAATTGATCCTGGCTTCAAGGACCAGAACCACCTTAATGCCACTCCTTGAAGAGCTAAGGGGAAGCACTTCGCCATGGTGTCTCGAACTCCTCCGCTAGCTTCAATCGCTAGGGCATAAGAACGAACGAACTCTCCGGGATCTTCATCTCCGGCATACTTACAGAGCTTCGAAGTTTTGAACTTTGGATCAAAGCGAACTTTCTGCAGCTCTGGATGCAGCGGAGATTCATTATCGAAGGAGGCGTTCTCTGGGGCTTCGGGATAATCGAGATCGTCGTCTTCGGGCACTTCTGGGATAGTTGGGATGGCTTGAGAGCGAAGCCTGTTCACAGCTTCTTGTCGCCACCTTGCTACCTCAGCTTGAAGGTTGGCCATTTGAGTGGCCATATCTCCAAGATTGTCTTCATCTCCTCTGGAAGGATCTTCCGGGTCTTGAGAACTAGTAGGATCAGTTCGAATTGGGATGGAAGGTGGAGGAGGGACTCCGGGCGGTCGAAGTATGGAAGGGGTTGGCGGAGAAGCTTCGTATGTTCGAGGGATGGAAGCCCCTTCCGGAGTTTGCGGAGGGAATGTCGAAGGCCCTCCGACCTCAACCGTGTCGAATGGTATCTCTCCGGAGATCCGAGAAGACCTCCGAGTGGGATTGCGGGGTGCGCTCCGCTTAGGAGGCATGATGTAAGAAGTTGGTAGAGAACGAAGTTTTCGGACTAGGTTCCCCACGGACGGCGCCAACTGTTGGCGTAAAAGATTACGCTAACAGGTTTCTGTAGAAAAGAAACTAACAAACGAAGTGTTTGCGAAGAGAACTGTTCTAAGCCTCCGAAAGGATAACAACTTAGAATAGTTCGAATGTGTGTATTGAATAACTTGTATTTTGTCCCTATTACAGGGTGAAATGGGGGGTATTTATAGGCCCAAATATTAAGGAAAAGACCTATTTACCCCTCTATTACAACCGAAATAGTGGAAACTATTTGGTACCCTTGATAGGGCTAAAATGGTAAAAGACTAATCTAATGATATAAAAGATAAATCTTCCATCTTAGCTGGCAATAAAGATCTCGCAGAACCTTAGTTCGAAGATGTACTCCGAACTAATGCCTATCTTCGTACTTCGAGCTTGACTCAGGGTATCTTCGAAGATGGACGTCTGGAAACCTTCGAATCCACTATCTGTTGTCAGGCTGTTGCGGCAATAACCCCGAAGAGGAGATATTTTCCCCCAACACTAGCAAACACCCAACAAAACATTATTCTATAAATAAATTGGAGATAATTATTCTTCTAAAATTACAACATAATGTTATTTCTTTTCTTCGCTGTTTTGTTGTTGAGAGTATAGCATAGTATTTGTTCTTTGTTTTTTGGTATAATGTTTCTAATTTAATATTTCAATTTAAGACTTATTATATTATTTAGTATATTTACATTGAATTATGGTGTGAATTTAATAGGTATATAACCAATTGGAAAATAATTATTACCGAATGACATATAATTTTTTTTGGCGTGACATACCCATATGTAAAATCCTGAGTGTTCCACTGGCCCTGTATATATGTCTGTCAGTCCATGTTATATACGAGGACAAATTATAAATATCAAACGACCAAGTCATCAAATGAACAGAAGACAATCCCCTTTAATCACACAATCATGACACATGACTGACACTGGGCTGCGGAATCGGGCCGGCCCAATCCGTGCAACGGTCGTCAGTTTTGCGCCGAAACTGACAAAGCGTCCACCGTCTTCGCACCGGGTACCCGGATTGGGCCGGCCCGATTCCGCAGCTCACTCAGCCCGGCAATCGCTCGCCGCCCGTGTACCTGAGTCAATCCCGGTCAACAGCCCAGTGGATCCTCTGCTGCTCCTAGCCCATGTACCCGGATTGGGCCAGCCCGACTTCGCGGCCCCTCTGCCCGACAGTCGCTCGCTGCCCGTGTACCTGAGTCACACGCGGCCCAGACGCAATAGGTCTTCTCTCTCTTTTCAGTCCTCTTTGACTATCGTTGACAATGACTCATCACTTCTGGAGCCATGAGGCCCACGCTCTTCAGCATGGCTCCTCAATCTCCCCCTTGATGAGTGCATTGTCAACACTTCTCTTCATCAGCTCTCAGTAACTGCAAGCAACCGTGGAAACACGAAAACAAAGCACAAGAAAACAGAGAAGAAGAAAATAAAGTAAAAGTTTAACCCTAATGACCAAAAGTCGAACAAAAGCAAGAGACGGTCATTATGGTTAACCAAAAGTAAAAAACTCAAAACGAGTGCAGTCTTAGAAACATCAACAAGGATATCAAAAGAGTAAGGACAAACGGGACAAAAACCCCCCCTGAACAAATCCCAGAGAAAGCCAAAACTCCCCCTTAAACTCTTATACCAAAATTTCTCCCCCTTGTTGACAAGTGAACTCATCAAGCACTCTAAAACAACACTGACTCCCCGTGAAATGCAACTCCCCCTCAAAATATGCAATGAATGCAAATGGGGTGCAGGTGGAGTGTAGAAAGCATGCTTCTCAGATATGATTGACTGCAATTTACAAAATCTAGCAGGTATAGCAAAAGACATACTGTCTAAGACACATGGCATGATCAGTGCAACAGATAATATCTAAAGAAAGTCATTAGCACGCATTTTTCAGTTTTTGCAAACAAAGGCATCACCACATTTTCCAGTTAACAAGCAAGGTAAAGCATGAGATGCAGAAGCTAACTGATATCTACCAAGATAAGCATTGTCCAAAACAAAGTGCTTCAGCAAACTTGTTGTCTTTTTAATTTACAGGCTTTTTCATTTTCCTTTTTCATTTTTGCCAAGGGTTATTTACATGTCAAACCTCATGCTAACCGACCAAGTCAAGCCTAGGCCAGATCTGGACCATCAGAAGCTTAAGACATTGGTCTTGGCATACACTACACTGTCCTAGTTCATACCAAAGTGCTATGGTAAGCAGTCCAGAACAATGCAATGCGACAAAGCAAACCCACTTGGATCTTTTCAACTCAAGCATAAAAAGGCATGGAATTTTCATTCATTTTTGATTTTTATCATTTTTATAGCACATTTTCCATGTTAAAGCATAAAGATGTTCAAGTTGCATATCTGCATCTATGTGAGGAACTAGCTACAGGGCATGTAACAGATAGCAAAAGCATTCAGCCTACACATGCTAGTTACCAGAAGCAATGGTGATCATTTTTTTAAGTTTAAAGCATAAAAGCCATGCATATGACAAATATCAGACATATCAAGTGAACTGAACCAAAGCATGATCATTGACAAGTAATCAAAAGCATGTACCAGCTAGACTAAGTAAATCAGTTCAATCATATAATAGAAGCAGGCTCAAAGGTGTGATATGTGAATATGCAAGATATGAACACACACAAAAGACTCAAGAAAAGAGTAAAGAAGAAGAAAACTGACGCAAAATATCCTAGAAAGGATACACAACACCCAAATCCCCTCGTAAACGCTCAAAAGTAGACTGATCTAGGGGTTTGGTGAAAATGTCAGCCAACTGATGATGGGTATCAACATGAACAAGGTCAATGACACCTTTCTCATATTGATCCCGCAAAAGGTGAAAGCGCACATCAATGTGTTTGGTTTTTGAATGGAGACATGGGTTTTTCCCTACACTAATTGCACTAGTGCTGTCGCAAAACAAGGGAACTCTGGTAGGAAAGAACAACCCAAAATCTCGCAGAGTGGAAATCATCCAAACCAACTGTGAGCAGCAGCTAGCAGCAGCTACGTACTCAGCCTCTGTGGTCGAAAGAGCAACTCCAGATTGCTTTCGAGAAGACCAAGAGACAAGAGAAGAACCAAGAAACTGGCAAGTACCGAAAGTCGACTTGCGATCCAACCGGCACCCACCAAAGTCGGCATCCGAAAAGCCAGATAAATCAAGAGATGATGATGCTGAGTAGTAAAGACCGAGATCGGGCGCATAAGTAAGATACCTGAATATGCGCTTGACAGTCTGCCGATGAGATGCGCGTGGTGAAGACTGGAAGTGCGCGCACAGTCCCATGGCGAACTGTATGTCTAGCCTCGTCGCCGTCAAGTACAGCAGCGAACCGATCATCCCTCGAAACTCTCTCTCGTTGACCTTAACGCCGTTCTCGTCCTTGTCCAGGCCCCCAGATGTACCCATTGGGGTCATCTGAGGCTTCAGCTCTCCACCGAAGTCGAATTTCTTCAACATGTCCCGAGTGTACTTACCCTGGTGGATGAAGGTGCCGTCCTTGGTCTGCTTGATCTGGAGCCCTAGAAAGTACTTGATCTCACCCATGAGGCTCATCTCAAACTCGCTGTGCATCTGCTCAGAAAACTTGGACACAAGAACATTAGTAGTACCGCCAAAGATAATATCGTCCACGTATATCTGAGCTACTAAAAAATCTGAAGCATCTCTGAGCAAGAAGAGAGTTTTATCCACAGAACCCATCACAAAGCCCTTCCCCAATAAAAACTGCTTTAATCGGTCATACCAAGCCCTGGGGCTTGCTTCAACCCATATAAAGCTTTTTGCAATTTAAAAACATGTTGAGGAAACTTAGGGTTCTCAAAGCCAGGGGGTTGCCTAACATAAACCTCCTCCTCTATGTACTCGTTCAAAAAAGCACTCTTGACGTCCATTTGAAAAAGCTTAAAACCCTTCGAAGTGGCAAAAGCTAAAAGAATGCGAATGGAATCAAGACGGGCAACAGGAGCGAAGGTTTCTTCAAAATCAATACCTTCCTTCTGGCAAAAACCCTGGGCAACTAGTCGAGCTTTGTTGTGCACCACAACCCCATCTTCACCTTGCTTGTTCTTGAACACCCACTTGGTGCCTATGGGGTTGCATCCGGGTGGCAGCTCAACTAGTGTCCAAACCCGATTGCGGACAAAATTCTCAAGCTCTTCTTGCATGGAATTAATCCAATTAGAATCAGAAAGAGCATGAGAAACGTCTCTGGTCTCAAAAGATGCAACAAAAGCAGATTCAGCAAACACAGCAAGAGAGTCAACAGATGAACGCAAAGTTCTTGTACACACATCACTGATGATGAGCTCTGAGGGGTGATCACGCTGAACTGCTCGGGATCCCTGGTGATCTGAAGTCACCTCACCAGAGTGAGCAGCTGGCACCTCTGGACTCGACTGAGGGGGCTCAATCGAAGTGGAAGAAGTGATCAGAGGTCCGCCCTCATCCTCAGTCGAAGTCTCAGAAGGTGTGGGCTCTGCAGGAGGTGCAGAAGGCCCACCCTCATCAGCAGCTGGAGTATCCTCATCTTCCTCGAAGATGGACTCTCCGAGCTCACCATCACCAGAAAGCTCAAAAGAAGGAGTTAAAGAAGGCAAGGACTCATCAAAAGAAACCTCGCAAGTCTCGACAAGCTGCTGGAATTCGAGGTTCCAAACACGGAAACCTCGAGAATGCAATGCATAACCAAGAAAAACTTCGTCCCAGCAACGAGACTCAAACTTGTCCAAATGCCCTCCCTTCTTGAGCACAAAGCACTTGCAGCCAAATGCTCGCAAGTGACTCACCTTGGGCTGTCTGCCAAACCGCAACTCGTATGAGGTCTTACCAAGGTAAGCTCTAAGAAAAATGCGGTTGGCTAGATAGCAAGCCATGTTCATGGCTTCAGCCCAAAAACGTCTAGGAGTCCTGTGCTCATCGAGCATCGTCCTGGCCATCTCGACTAGCGTGCGGTTCTTTCGTTCCACAACGCCGTTCTGTGGGGGAGTGTAAGGAGCAGAAAACTGATGGTCAAGACCCTGATCACTACAGAAGCTGACGAACTGAGAGTTCTTGAACTCAGAGCCGTTGTCGGAGCGAATTGCTCGCATCCGACCATTGTTCTCATTCTTCAGCTTCAAAATCAGGTCATGAACAAAAAGAAAAGTTTCATCCTTAGACTCCAAGAAGAAAACCCACGAGAATCGAGAAAAATCGTCAACAATCACAAGTGCGTACCACTTCCCATGACGACAGGGATGACAAACTAGATCCTTCTCCATCTTAAGCTTGGGCAATCCTCGGATGAGGTCCATAGAGCTCAACCTGACTAGCAGGTCAAAACTCAAATGGTCTAACCTCCTATGCCACTTCCAGAGCTCAGAGGAGGATCCAGCAATCAAACAGCGAGAAGGGCCAAAAGAACTAGAGAAGTCGATTCGAAAAACTTTACCGAAAGGTAAGATCAGGCAAATCAAAGACCCTCTAGAATCAAACACAGAAGAATTGCCCTTCTTAAAACGCACCTCCAAACTATCCTTAAGAAGTTGCGAAACAGAAATCAAATTGAAGTTCAAGTTTCCAACCAAAGCAACGTTCTTCAAAGAAAAATGGTCTGAAATGCGAATTGAGCCAATGCCACTTACTTTCCCTTGACCACTGTTCCCGAAGGTGATGTACTCTTTGGAGCTCGGGGGAGTTGTAGGACCGAAAGTAGCGACCAGAGGGGGGTGAATGGGCGCCTTAAAAATTCTTTCAAATATATGGCTTGTTCCCAACACCCAACGCACCTCAAAAGACTAAGCAACAGAAAATGAACAGATATCCTAAGTCTAAAGGTATCTATCCTAGAGTCAATTGATGTTAAACAGAGAACTATCAAAGCGGTGCAACTAAGCAGATAACCAAAGTATGCTAGACATGACAGGCAATGCTTCTCAATGAAATAATCTAAATATATAAAATGAGATGAGAAGTTACTATTCAGATTTTGTCTCCTGTTCAGAACTCGACGAAGCCTGCTTCGCCTGTCGGGGTCTGCTTTGGAAATGATTGTCGAAGCCTGCTTCGGAGGTCGGTTGCGAGGCCTGCCGAAGGCAGTGGTAAATGCCGAAGGTGTTTTGATCTAGCCTAGTTCGAAGTGGTAGATGACGAAGTATGACAAAGCCGGAGCCTGCTTCGAAGTGAGTTCTTCGAAGGCAAGGCTTCGGACACAGCTTCGAACCGAGTGCTTTGAACCTAGACCTTCGAACAGGAAACTTCGAATGCAACACACAGACGGACTACCTTCGAACAAAGAAGCGAAGCCTGTCACACGACAGAGGCACCAAATTCGAAGCCTACACTCTGTCGCGCCCCGATTTAATAGATCAGGACTTTATTGAAATTCCATAGAAAATCAATAAAACAAGACGTTCATCAAGCGACCACGTACAATACCGGCAATCATTCACGGTTCGTAGTCCGGCGGGTGGGCACTGCGGGAGATCCTGTTGGGCCTCACGGTGGGGATCCGAAGGGGTTTCTTCTTGCGAGGCGGAAGAGGTGCGATCTCCTCAAGATCCTTCTTCAAGTTTTTGAGCTGCTGGCGGAGCTGGGTATTGACCATGGCGCCCTGGCGTAGGAGCTCGTTCTGACGCCTCAATTCTTCCACCTCGAGGGTCAACTGGGGGTTCTGCTGAAGCTGTCGACGGAGCTCTGCATTCTCGCGGGTCAGGTTCTCCGAAGTGTGGCGGTAGAAGTCGATGGTGTCGTGTTGGCTATCTGCGTCGAGGACGGCCTCTGTGTGGAGGTTGTCCATGGCCTACAAGAGTCTCATGGTGCGGGTGATGGCGGAATTGCTCTGGGTGAGGGGGCTGATGTAGATGCTGCGATGTCTCCCTGGTGTACGCATGGGCATGAAGCGGTAGATGGTGTCGCGGAGGTGGCAGTCGTATACCAGTCGAAACTCGGCGAGGGACTGAAGAGCGGCTCGCTGGCTAGCCACCACGAATGAAGGTCCTCCAACTCCATGGGTGTAGAAGGGTGGTTGCGTGGAGGAGGGGCGGATCACAACCGTGACCTCGCAGTAGCTCTCGTTCGCATCGGGAAAGATCCCGTGGAACGCGGGCTCATGGGGAAACCCCAAGAAGTCGACGAGCACGCGAAGCTCGCGGATGAATCCGGCCTCATCACGAAGAGTCCCGCTCATGGTATGGACCGGCATCTACAAAAGAGAGAAAGTTTTTGTGAAAATCTCGGAAGATGAGAGGATAAGTAGTGTTTGTAAGAAAATATAGTAAGTATAAGTCCTAAGGTCAGGTCTGTTTGGCTTCCTACAGTCAACCTGGCTCTGATACCATCTTATCACGCCCCGATTTAATAGATCAAGACTTTATTGAAATTCCATAGAAAATCAATAAAACAAGACGTTCATCAAGCGACCACGTACAATATGGGCAATCATTCACGGTTCGTAGACCGCATTAGTACAAAAGTGAATGAAAGTGAAGAGAAACTAATAAAATCAAGGGGTCCTAGATGAACGCCTCCTTCCAGTCTCGCCTTGACTGGGTCGCTACTCCAGACCTTCATCCTCCTCGTAGTAGACGGGCTCTGATGGTGTAAGTCAACGAGGTGAGTACAGATGTACTCAGCAAGCCACCGAATGCAAATATAATGCAAGGTAATAACAAGGGAGAAAGTGGCTAGTTTTGCGGAAGCAGCATAATTGTAAAGCATTAAATGTGATCAATTTATTAGTACTGAAAAGTAAACATGTGTATGCATCATCATCATCTAACTCGAGGAGTACGTTTTACCTCCTCGCACAACAGTCCTTACATGCCATGAATAACTCATCCATTCAAACAATTGTAAACTAACTGCGAGTAGTCACACAACCCGCCCTTGACCGTGGGCTCGGCTTTTCAAAAAGATTAAATTACTCTGATCAGAGATGTACCACTGTACCCACAAGGCACGCACTCATCACCTACACCAAAGTGTAACGAGATGACCCATTTCACGGGAACTCATGCCAAAACCTTCCGTATGGTCCTCTTCGACTCAACAGCACCCTCTTATAGGTTTCATATGGTGTCCCGACGCGTCGGTGCCCCACCATACCCCCCCTTGAGCCTCCTTTGGTACAAGTCGCCCGCAGGCTTGCCCCTTGCCCCCTCCACTATGGTGTCGAGAGACGGAGTGTTCCACACTTCCAGTTAGGACTTACCCATTAGACTTGTGGTTGGTACGGAAGTGCTTTGCAACAGATCCCGCAGACCGGTCCTTATAGTGCCCCGGGTGCGACCAACTAGTTTCCGAGCTTGCACCCGGAACCCACCATACTTATAGCATACCCAACTCCAACAGAGTCCAGAGACAAGAATAACGGGGTATTTCATATACCAGAATCCATCTAACTATGACTCATTCTTTATATCCTATAGCGGTTGTGCCGGTATATTGGGCACTAGCTAATATAATATTTGTAGAGTGACAAGGAGTTAAGGCTCAATAAGCATGGCTTGGGTTGCACACAAGGACGGGGATCTAATAAATATAAGTGTATGGCTTGATATTTGACTAATGCAATATTAACCTATGAGTTATAGCGATAGTTTATTAAAACATGGGCTCAATGATGATCAACTGTTTCCACAGAAGGGTCGATGACTTGCCTTGCTCAGCAAAGGGTGAAGGAGGAACCTCAGGATAGAACTCCGGATCTTCGACGACGTCGTAGTCTTCTCGATACGGAAAAGTAAACACAACATTCAATAAACAATCCAAAATCAAGCATACAAGCATACAAGTTGTTGTTGGATTAAGTAAAGGAGATAGGGTCTTAACTTTTAGGTATTTGTTTACTTAAATATTTAAGATCAATTTTTAATGAGATTCCTAAATTTTATAGCTTGATATAATTATTTTTCCTAAGGGGTTTTTATTTTCCCTTTTTAGAGATGAACTAAAAAGGTATAAATTAGCCTTGATGTTTTTATGGTATCAAAAATAGTGACTTTGAATTACTAAGTCTTCTGAAGTTTGTTATATAGCTTTTAAGATAATTTCATAAAGCATGGATCTTTACTACATGAATTAATTAAATATCCTAAAAGGGCTTTTGTAATAGGATTTAATAGAACAAGGTGGGCAAAATGGATGTTCTATTTTTATTGTATTACAAATGGTGAACTCAAGTTGTTTGGTTTTCTAAAGTTATTATATAAGTTGTCATGACATTTTTAAAAGTGTTTAACTTCTGGTATATGAATTACTTAATTATCCTACAAGGGTTTTGCAATATTAATTAATAGATTAAAGTGGGCAAAGTGAACATGTTACTTTTGTTGCATTAAAACAGTGGAATAAAGTAATTAAGTCCTCTGAATCTATTCATGATATTTTTGTAAAGTGTTGCATTATTATTAATCATTTATCTTAAAGGGCCTTGGAAATAAATTAAAATGAGAAAAGTGAATTATTATATTTTTATTGGCTTATAAACAGTGTACTGGAGTCAATAGATCATCTAAAATTATTATATAAATTTCTAAGAGTTTTTCTGTATTATTTAAATGGAATATTAATTAAATCCTAAAAGGGGTCTTGGGAATGTTATTTAATAAAATGTCTTGGACAAAATGGTCATTCCATTTTTATTGTATTAATAACAGTGAAATGGAGCCATTATATCTTCTGTAAGTAATTTATAAATTTTTAAGGATCTTTCTGAATTATTTATTTAAAATATTAATTAAACCCTAAAGGGGAATTTTCTTTATTATTTATTAAGGTCATTATGTGCCAAATAAACATATTGTTTTTATTGCATAAAAGTGTAGAGGATAAAAAGACAAATTTTCCAGAATTAAAATGGTGAAATTTGGAGTTAATTTGAGCAAGATATGAATTTTAAAGTTTAAAGCTATTTTCTGAATTTTATTTAAACAGAAATCAGTCTCTGGTCCATGGTGAGCCAGGCCCACGGCGGACCAGCGACTGCGCGCGTGAGCCGGGCCACTCAGGACCGTTGGATCCAGATCCAACGGGCGGTCGCAGATCGGGGCGCTTAAGTGGCGATCGACGGCTCAGGGAGCCCGATAGCCCTTTGACTGAGTGGATGGCCCAGATTGAACCCGGGGGGTTTTAATCCTAGCCGTCCATCTCAGATCGGAGGGTTCAGTGCCCGTCCGGCACGCGCGCGGCACGGGGGAAGGCTAAGGCCTTCGTCCCCGGCTCCGGCCGAGCGGCGGTGAGCTCCGGCGATGGCGTGTGGCGGCCCAATGCCCTCGGTGTTGGCGAAAATGGAAAGAGGAGGGGAAGAGGGTCACAGCCGTACCAGAGTTGGCAGGAAAAGGTGACCGGCGGCGACCCGGCGACGAGAGGAGGCGGCGGAGCTCCTCGGGTTGGCGGTGGCGAAGGTGTTCCGGCGGTCGGCGGCGCAAACAAGGGCGATGCCGAGGGGGAGGAGACAATGACGGTCTCGATGGTGTTGAGATCTTGGCGCTCGGAGGTCTCTGGTGACGGCGGCCGTCGGCTGGAGGTAAGGTGGTGAGGTGGTGAGAGAAGAGCGCGGTGGTGCTTGCTAAAGCGATAACTCGGGCGATTCCGGGGTGTGGTGATCGGCGGAGGAGGAGAGGGTTAAATAGGGGTGGCTAGAGGCGAGAAAGGAAGGCTATTTGGGGGAAACCCGAAACGATTTCCCCTTGACGCTGACGAGTCCTTCCAAAGCTCGGGTTGGCTTCCAATCAGGTGAAAACGCGTCGGGTAAGGGCGGAAGGGGATCACCGGTGAACAAGGAAGGTGATCCAGGGCTCGATTCGGCGAATGGCGACGGCTGGCGGTGAGTATGGCAGGGAGGCGCCGGGAAAGGAAGGAGATCCCCCCCTTTCGCGCGGGGAAGATGGATATGACAGGTGGGTCCCACCTGTCATAGGCCGTATGCTAGGGGGCTAACGGGTGGGCCAGAGATGGCAGTGAGGGGGGCGCACGCATGAGGCTGGCAGGTGGGCCGAACGGCGTGGCGCGCGGGAGAGGAGAGAGAGCCTGACGAGCGGGCCCGTGATGGCAGAGGCGAGCGGGAGGCTGCCAGGTGGGCCTGGAAGGGCGTGCGCGGAGGAGAGAGGGAGGGGTTTGGCGCCGACAGGCTGGCCCCGCCTGTCAGTGAGAGGGGCGGAAATGGGCTGGGCCGAAAGGCTCTGCGAGGAGAATACGGGGTTGCGGCCCAATAAGATTTAAAATTCATTTTCCATTAAATTTAATTCCAGAAATTCAAATATTTACTTAAGGCTTGAAGATCTGTTGGAAAAATTTTGTAAAAATTCTCAAAAATATTTCTTGGTCTCTAGTTTATCCCATAAAATTTTCAAGTCCCAATTTGAATATTTGTCTCTATTTGGCTTTAATAAGGCTCTTTTAGAATTTTCATAAATAACAAAATTCAGTAATTCATTTAATTTTATTTTTCCTTTATTTTATTCCCTTTTAATTTTGGGGCTGTTACAATCCTATCCCCCTTACAGA
The DNA here is from genome assembly GCA_019279435.1 of Zizania palustris. Classification (NCBI taxonomy): domain Eukaryota; kingdom Viridiplantae; phylum Streptophyta; class Magnoliopsida; order Poales; family Poaceae; genus Zizania; species Zizania palustris. Next base: position 189,928 of record JAAALK010002127.1, on the reverse strand, counting down.
GAATCTCGTCCTCGAGATTCGAAGCGAACCTCGGGAAAACTAAGGGACTGAGTTCTACTGGTACTCCGGATTAGGAGAAGGAGTTACATCAGAAGTAGGCAAAGCGATCTCCAGATCTGGGTTGGTTGAGATCAAATTGGGAGTGTCCCTGGTTGTATCTGGTTTTTCTTTGTGGTGATCTGGGGTATGTCCCTCTGGGTTTGGAATGGAGGATGGCACCCGCTTGGGGTAGGGGCACTTGTTGGCGTAGTGGCCTCCTTGGCGACAGTTAAAGCACACAATCGGCTTGCCGTTCCTGTCCCTCTTGCATCCGGTAGCTTGTGCTGGTGTCCTTCCGGCTGGCGGTGCTTGGGGTGGGATGTCTGTGCTTGGCCCTCCGGGGGTGGTTCGTGGCTTGGCAGGGGTTGGGGCTTGAGGTGGAATCACTCTTATTTCCGGCACAATTGCTTCGTTCACCAATCTCTGGAAGTTGGCGAAGTCCCCGTAGATTAGCTGAAGGGAGAGCTCGTGTTGGTGTTGTTGGAGACGGAACAGCTGTGCCTGCTGCTCTTGCATCTGCTTCTGTTGGTGTTGCATCTGGGTAAGCAGCGTGGCGATCAGTTGGTTCTGTTTTGTCATCATCTCCGCAAGTGTGGGATGATAGACAACAGGGGTCTGCTGATGTCCATCTGCACCCCACTGAGGCAGATTGCCTGAGGTGTCTCCATCGTGTGGAGCTTCTGATCCTTGGTTATTGGCCATCCTGAAGTCGAAGGGTTCAAAAAGAAGGTGCCCACATTAAGGGAAATTGTTACTGATTCTATTGCCTAAGATAAATAAATTGTCCTAGATGCTTGCATATTTTATTTTAGTTCCTTATCATTTTTCGCACTCATGCCTTATGTTATTTTTAATATAAATGATTTATCATGTATTTTATTCACTCAACATTCATGTTGTAATATATTTTATTAATTATTGTTAGAGGTTTAAGATGAAGTGATGTTGATTATATCTTATTGAATTCCTTGGTACCAAAAATTCAAGAAAATTTTTGGAACGCAATTTAATCCTTAGGAGAATTTTTTAGGAAAATACTCTAGCTAATTGAAATTTTTAGGCTCGTATTTTAGCTTTCCTCTTTCTTGATTTATCCTTTTCTTGGAATTTATTTATTAATTACTTTATTTTATTTTTAATGCCTGGCGAAAATCAAGGTGTTACAATCCTAACCTTCTTAACAAGAATCTCGTCCCGAGATTCGAAAAGGCTAGAAAGTCATGGATATGTTTTAGCTAGGAATCACTCTTTTTTTTACACTAGAGGCTTTAAATCTACATCTTCATAGATTGGGTTTGGCTAAGTTAGGGCTTTCCTGATAACGTGTCTTGACTTCACGATTGGAGTTGACCTTGCAGAACGGTGACGAACGAATCTTGTTGAGTTGAAACTTAGAGGTAGATTCTCTCCTTTAGGTTGGGATTATGACCTAATAGGTATATGAGGAAAAGGGAAATGGGATTAAGCTTTTATTTCAAAATGTATCGTTCTTGCGATTACATTTATTTTCTTTTATTTAATTTCTTCACTCATGTCTTATATTTGGCATGAGTGGCAATACAAACAAGTAAAAGAAAACAATCAATCGTGAAACTACGTCTACGGTAGCTCAGGGGACGACTCGACCATGGAGACGGTTGGGGTCGAGGAGTTGGATGGTCCGGCGGGTGGGGCACTGCGGGAGATCCTCTTGGGCCTCACGGTGGGGATCCGAAGGGGTTTCTTCTTGCGAGGCGGAAGAGGTGCGATCTCCTCAAGATCCTTCTTCAAGTCTTTGAGCTGCTGGCGGAGCTGGGTATTGACCATGGCGCCCTGGCGTAGGAGCTCGTTCTGACGCCTCAATTCCTCCACCTCGAGGGTCAACTGGGGGTTTTGCTGAAGCTGTCGACGGAGCTCTGCATTCTCGCGGGTCAGGTTCTCCGAAGTGTGGCGGTAGAAGTCGATGGTGTCGTGTTGGCTATCTGCGTCGAGGACGACCTCTGTGTGGAGGTTGTCCATGGCCTACAAGAGTCTCATGGTGCGGGTGATGGTGGAATTGCTCTGGGTGAGGGGGCTGATGTAGATGCTGCGATGTCTCCCTGGTGTACGCATGGGCATGAAGCGGTAGATGGTGTCGCGGAGGTGGCAGTCGTATACCAGTCGAAACTCGGCGAGGGACTGAAGAGCGGCTCGCTGGCTAGCCACCACGAATGAAGGTCCTCCAACTCCATGGGTGTAGAAGGGTGGCTGCGTGGAGGAGGGGCGGATCACAACCGTGACCTCGCAGTAGCTCTCGTTCGCATCGAGAAAGATCCCGTGGAATGCGGGCTCATGGGGAAACCCCAAGAAGTCGACGAGCACGCGAAGCTCGCGGATGAATCCGGCCTCATCACGAAGAGTCCCGCTCATGGTATGGACCGGCATCTACAAAAGAGAGAAAGTTTTTGTGAAAATCTCGGAAGATGAGAGGATAAGTAGTGTTTGTAAGAAAATATAGTAAGTATAAGTCCTAAGGTCAGGTCTGTTTGGCTTCCTACAGTCAACCTGGCTCTGATACCATCTTGTCGCGCCCCGATTTAATAGATCAGGACTTTATTGAAATTCCATAGAAAATCAATAAAACAAGACGTTCATCAAGCGACCACGTACAATACGGGCAATCATTCACGGTTCGTAGACCGCATTAGTACAAAAGTGAATGAAAGTGAAGAGAAACTAATAAAATCAAGGGGTCCTAGATGAACGCCTCCTTCCAGTCTCGCCTTGACTGGGTCGCTACTCCAGACCTTCATCCTCCTCGTAGTAGACGGGCTCTGATGGTGTAAGTCAACGGGGTGAGTACAGATGTACTCAGCAAGCCACCGAATGCAAATATAATGCAAGGTAATAACAAGGGAGAAAGTGGCTAGTTTTGCGGAAGCAGCATAATTGTAAAGCATTAAATGTGATCAATTTATTAGTACTGAAAAGTAAACATGTGTATGCATCATCATCTTCTAACTCGAGGAGTACGTTTTACCTCCTCGCACAACAGTCCTTACATGCCATGAATAACTCATCCATTCAAACAATCTTAAACTAACTGCGAGTAGTCACACAACCCGCCCTTGACCGTGGGCTCGGCTTTTCGAAAAGATTAAATTACTCTGATCAGAGATGTACCACTGTACCCACAAGGCACGCACTCATCACCTACACCAAAGTGTAACGAGATGACCCATTTCACGGGAACTCGTGCCAAAACCTTCCGTATGGTGCTCTTCGACTCAACAGCACCCTCTTATAGGTTTCATATGGTGTCCCGACGCGTCGGTGCCCCACCATACCCCCCTTGAGCCTCCTTTGGTACAAGTCGCCCGCAGGCTTGCCCCTTGCCCCCTCCACTATGGTGCCGAGAGACGGAGTGTTCCACACTTCCAGTTAGGACTTACCCATTAGACTTGTGGTTGGTACGGAAGTGCTTTGCAACAGATCCCGCAGACTGGTCCTTATAGTGCCCCGGGTGCGACCAACCAGTTTCTGAGCTTGCACCCGGAACCCACCATACTTATAGCATACCCAACTCCAACAGAGTCCAGAGACAAGAATAACGGGGTATTTCATATACCAGAATCCATCTAACTACGACTCATTCTTTATATCCTATAGCGGTTGTGCCGGTATATTGGGCACTAGCTAATATAATATTTGTAGAGTGACAAGGAGTTAAGGCTCAATAAGCATGGCTTGGGTTTGCACACAAGGACGGGGATCTAATAAATATAAGTGTATGGCTTGATATTTGACTAATGCAATATTAACCTATGAGTTATAGCGATAGTTTATTAAAACATGGGCTCAATGATGATCAACTGTTTCCACAGAAGGGTCGATGACTTGCCTTGCTCAGCAAAGGGTGAAGGAGGAACCTCAGGATAGAACTCCGGATCTTCGACGACGTCGTAGTCTTCTCGATACGGAAAAGTAAACACAACATTCAATAAACAATCCAAAATCAAGCATACAAGCATACAAGTTGTTGTTGGATTAAGTAAAGGAGATAGGGTCTTAACTTTTAGGGATTTGTTTACTTAAATATTTAAGATCATTTTTTAATGAGATTCCTAAATTTTATAGCTTGATATAATTATTTTTCCTAAGGGGTTTTTATTTTCCCTTTTTAGAGATGAACTAAAAAGGTATAAATTAGCCTTGATGTTTTTATGGTATCAAAAATAGTGACTTTGAATTACTAAGTCTTCTAAAGTTTGTTATATAGCTTTTAAGATAATTTCATAAAGCATGGATCTTTACTACATGAATTAATTAAATATCCTAAAAGGGCTTTTGTAATAGGATTTAATAGAACAAGGTGGGCAAAATGGATGTTCTATTTTTATTGTATTACAAATGGTGAACTCAAGTTGTTTGGTTTTCTAAAGTTATTATATAAGTTGTCATGACATTTTTTAAAAGTGTTTAACTTCTAGTATATGAATTACTTAATTATCCTACAAGGGTTTTTGCAATATTAATTAATAGATTAAAGTGGGCAAAGTGAACATGTTACTTTTGTTACATTAAAACAGTGGAATAAAGTAATTAAGTCCTCTGAATCTATTCATGATATTTTTGTAAAGTGTTGCATTATTATTAATCATTTATCTTAAAGCGCCTTGGAAATAAATTAAAATGAGAAAAGTGAATTATTATATTTTTATTGGCTTATAAACTGTGTACTGGAGTCAATAGATCATCTAAAATTATTATATAAATTTCTAAGAGTTTTTCTGTATTATTTAAATGGAATATTAATTAAATCCTAAAAGGGGTCTTGGGAATGTTATTTAATAAAATGTCTTGGACAAAATGGTCATTCCATTTTTATTGTATTAATAACAGTGAAATGGAGTCATTATATCTTCTGGAAGTAATTTATAAATTTTTAAGGATCTTTCTGAATTATTTATTTAAAATATTAATTAAACCCTAAAGGGGAATTTTCTTTATTATTTATTAAGGTCATTATGCTCCAAATAAACATATTGTTTTTATTGCATAAAAGTGTAGAGGATAAAAAGACAGATTTTCATGAATTAAAATGGTGAAATTTGGAGTTAATTTGAGCAAGATATGAATTTTTAAAGTTTAAAGCTATTTTCTGAATTTTATTTAAACAGAAATCAGTCTCTGGTCCACGGTGAGCCAGGCCCACGGTGGACCAGCGACTGCGCGCGTGAGCCGGGCCACTCAGGACCGTTGGATCCAGATCCAACGGGCGGTCGCAGATCGGGGCGCTTAAGTGGCGATCGACGGCTCAGGGAGCCCGATACCCCTTTGACTGAGTGGATGGCCCAGATTGAACCCGGGGGGTTTTAATCCTAGCCGTCCATCTCAGATCGGAGGGTTCAGTGCCCGTCCGGCACGTGCGCGGCACGGGGGAAGGCTAAGGCCTTCGTCCCCGGCTCCGGCCGAGCGGCGGCGAGCTCCGGCGATGGCGTGCGGCGGCCCAATGCCCTTGGTGTTAGCGAAAATGGAAAGAGGAGGGGAAGAGGGTCACAGCCGTACCGGAGTTGGCAGGAAAAGGTGACCGGCGGCGACCCGGTGACGAGAGGAGGCGGCGGAGCTCCTCGGGTTGGCGGTGGCGAAGGTGTTCCGGCGGTCGGCGGCGCAAACAAGGGCGATGCCGAGGGGGAGGAGACAATGACGGTCTCGATGGTGTTGAGATCTTGGCGCTCGGAGGTCTCTGGTGACGGCGGCCGTCGGCTGGAGGCAAGGTGGCGAGGTGGTGAGAGAAGAGCGCGGTGGTGCTTGCTAAAGCGATAACTCGGGCGATTCCGGGGTGTGGTGATCGGCGGAGGAGGGGAGGGTTAAATAGGGGTGGCTGGAGGCGAGAAAGGAAGGCTATTTGGGGGAAACCCGAAACGATTTCCCCTTGACGCCGACGAGTCCTTCCAAAGCTCGGGTTGGCTTCCAATCGGGTGAAAACGCGTCGGGTATGGGCGGAAGGGGATCACCAGCGAACAAGGAAGGTGATCCAGGGCTCGATTCGGCGAATGGCGACGGCTGGCGGCGAGTATGGCAGGGAGGCGCCGGGAAAGGAAGGAGATCCCCCCTTTCGCGCGGGGAAGATGGATATGACAGGTGGGTCCCACCTGTCATAGGTCGTATGCTAGGGGGCTAACGGGCGGGCCAGAGATGGCAGTGAGAGGGGGCGCACGCATGAGGCTGGCAGGTGGGCCGAATGGCGTGGCGCGCGGGAGAGGAGAGAGAGCCTGATGAGCGGGCCCGGATGGCAGAGGTGAGCGGGAGGCTGCCAGGTGGGCCTGGCAGGGCGTGCGCGGAGGAGAGAGGGAGGGGTTTGGCGTCGACAGGCTGGCCCCGCCTATCAGTGAGAGGGGCGGAAATGGGCTGGGCCGAAAGGCTCTGCGAGGAGAATACGGGGTTGCGGCCCAATAAGATTTAAAATTCATTTTCCATTAAATTTAATTCCAGAAATTCAAATATTTACTTAAGGCTTGAAGATCTGTTGGAAAAATTTTGTAAAAATTCTCAAAAATATTTCTTGGTCTCTAGTTTATCCCATAAAATTTTCAAGTCCCAATTTTGAATATTTGTCTCTGTTTGGCTTTAATAAGGCTCTTTTAGAATTTTCATAAATAACAAAATTCAGTAATTCATTTAATTTTATTTTTCCTTTATTTTATTCCCTTTTAATTTTGGGGCTGTTACACACTCTACCTTCAAAAAGAGCAAGCTTCGAAAAGAGAAGCGAAGGCTGACATGCCACAAAGAAACCAATGCGAAGCCTAGCAGAACGACAAGCTTCGAAGCCAACTTCGAAACCTATCGAAGTGTGGACTTCGAACAGCTAGAGCCGGAGAACCTTCGCACTGTCGTTCGAAGTATGCGATGTTGTCCGTTCAAGAAGTACTTCAAAGCTAGCAACACAGGACTCAAAACCAAGTTCGAAGTTTGAACGAAGCCTTCGAAGATGTTAGATCGAAGCCTGCCTCATGGAGCTGAGGGGCTTCGAACAGAGAAGGATGGCTTCGCCAGAAAACAGCCAGAAAAGTTGCTGGATCCTGTCAGCTTCAATCAAAAAGCTGTGCAGTAGAAGGTAAAAAGCTGGCAGCGAGTACTGTAGCTACAGTAGCAGTACTACTTGCAACAGCAAGAACTAGTACTACTTCTCAAGAAGAACACACGCAACAAAGAAGCTTCCGAAGCCTCAAAAATCATGGGAAAAAACTTGTCATGCGAATGAAATGAAGCCATTAAAAACTCTGCAGTTGCTGCACACGATTTGGGAATAGAACCTTCACTGCAACAATAAATGCAAGGCAACAAAAACAGTGGCAAAAACACCCTGGCGGCGCAAGCAAGAATAGGAGAGGAGAGAGACAAAGCAAGAGACAAAAAGTGACCCAAGGAGTAGTATTGATTTCAGCCAAAAGGGTAGACCAAACCCTAGGGATTGGGGTCCTATTTATAGGCACCCAACACTAGGAACATTCCACCTGCCCCTTAGGGTTTTTACAGACGCAAGAATAAAGGAAAAGACTCTACTGCCCTTAGGAATTTTTACAAACACGACTGACTGACTATGGGCCTAGAGTTACAGATGACTTATCCGGAAGCTAAGTTTCGTAGCGACTACGGCTTCTCTTCTGGACAGTCGGATACAAGATCAACGGTTGTCAGTTTTGCGCCGAAACTGACAAAGCCTCCACCAACTTTGCACCAGGTACCCGGATTGGGCCGGCCCGATTCCGCAGCTCTCTCAGCCCGGCAATCACTCACCGCCCGTGTACCTGAGTCAGTCCTGGTCAACAGCCCAGTGGGTCTTCTACTGCTTCTGGCCCATGCACCCGGATTGGGCCAGCCCGACTTCGCAGCCTCCTCTGCCCGACAGTCACTCGCTGCCCGTGTACCTGAGTCACACGCGGCCCATGAAACAGCAGATCTCTTCTTGTTCTGTCCTCTTTGACTATCGTTGACAATGACTCATCACTTCTGGAGCCATGAGGCCCTCGCTATTCAGCATGGCTCCTCAGGAGTAAGACTGGAGAACCATCTGCGATGTCCCGTCATGTGGCGAGAGCATCCTGAGTCCATGATCCAAACGTCATCCAGTCCCCGATCCTGCACAATCAGTGGTTGTAAGTGGGAGCAAATGGTCCGGCACCGGGTTTAGCAAAAGAGCTAAACCAGTGTCAAGCCATCTGCTCAAAAGACGGAAAGCAAAAATCATCAAAAAAGTTTGGACCAAAATGCGGCTCAAAGCGCGGTCCTTGGTTCTGCCTAAAACCTCGGCCACGAGGTCCAAGACCGTAGCCAACACGGCCTAGAGCTCCGCCGAAGCGAACACCACCATCTGGAGCACGGCCAAGAAAGCCGTCTCCTCTACCACCACCTACACGACGCGGCCTGGCCTCCAGCCTCTCCCCGCGTCGAGGAACTCTCAGTCTACCATCCTGCTGGTAGAACTGCTCCTGACCACCACGAGCATGCTCTGCTCTCTCAACTCGCTTCCTCCTGAAGCAAAACTCCGCAAGATGCCCGTCTCTCTGACAATACTCACAATGGTAAGTGGGCTTCTTGGGATGTGATTGATGCTTGGGGTTCTTGGGCTTAGTGGTATTCGGTGTGGTCTTTTTGGGTTGAGAGGGTCCAGGAAGAGAGTCAAGAGGAGTGTGCAGGTGTTTGGGCTTTGGAACCCAGATAGGTTTCTTGGGTGGAGCTTTGGGTGGTTCATGGATCACTCCATCCTTGGGCTGACAAGCCTGAGAAGACTCAGTGGAATGGGTCTTGGGATATCTCTGCTCAGGAGTCATTTTACTCCACTCCACTGGCCGGCTAATGGCACTCTCAAAGTCAGCCTTGGTGTAGGTATAACCTACTCCAAACCCATCCTGCCTCTTGAACTGCTGGATCATCATGCCGAGCTGAGGCTCTTTGGCACTAATCCAACTCAAGATGGAACGGAGGTAAAAGTTCTCATTCTGAGAATCTGCTAGCTCCTCTCTCAAGGAAGCTAGAACCTCCACCTGAGACAAGCAGGTCTCACACTCACTCTCTACTTGAACAGACTTCTCGGCTTTCAGCTTAATCAATTCCATTCTAAGAGACAGGCAGTTCTCACAGACAGTGGGTGGAACTGACAATGTCTCAAGCTCTAGCCTAGTCTGCGCAAGCTCAGCTCTCAACCTCTCCAAATCACCCAACTGTTCATCGCCCTTGGATTTCAGCTCAGCTAAGACAGCTAGATGAAATGGGCAATCAACACAGGGTGCGACGACAGTGGCTTGAGCATCTTTCAGCTCCAGCTGAGCGCTTTCAAGCTCAGTGGCCAAAGCGTCCCTCTCATCAACCCTTTCTGTGTACCTGGACTTCAGAGTCGACAGGTCACACAGAAGCACCTCACACTTCGGGCACTCACTGCTATCACCCAAGCAGGGGGAAGAAGATAGACTCTCAATTATGTCGTTGGCTACGGCAAGCTCACTCTCTAACTCATCTATCCTCTTCTTGGCCCCCCTAAGCAGTTTTTCCTGATATTTCAACTCCTGGCGATTGCTCTCAAGTAAATCAACAATTTCGCGTTCATAGGATGATACCTTGTTGTCGTCATCGTCGGAGTCATCGGAGGAGCTCTTTTCTTCCTTATCCCCAAGAGCCATTGAGCAGAAACTCTTGCAGGATCTTCGGCGCTGATGTGAGCGGCTCTTCGGTCTGTCCCCGAAGGCCATGAAGCAAAGGCCCGCTGGATCGTCCTTGTCCTTCCCCCTTCCTGATGATGATCTCCTCATCGCTTGAGCTCGATGAAGAGGAAGAAGACGTGGACCGCTTGGAGTAGCTCTTCTCCATCTCAGCGAAGAAGGCCTTGTCGCGCTTCTTGTTCTCTCGCCGGTAGTCCTTCAGGGCCTTTCTGAAGAATCTGGTATTTGGCTTGCCCTTGTTGGAGGAGGAGCTGTCGTGCTTGCCGGAGTCGTGGAAGCCACCACCGGTGCCCTTCTTGTGTCCATTGCGCTTGGGGCAGTCGGCGATGAAATGTCCTGGATCACCACACTCAAAGCACCCGGTTTTTGTGCCGTGTCTCTTGAACATTCTTTTGTCATAAACACGACGCACCCGGTTGTTAAAAAGACACAAATCATCATCTACCAATGACTCAAGCTGGTCCTCAGTGATAGACATCAAAGAGAACCCAACACAACTCACAGAAGAGGGATCAACAGAAGGTGTAGCAAGGGCCAGAGATTTTGATCCAGAGCCAGTGAGATTTGATCTCAACTGGGTATCAACCTCGGTGGCCTTCAGCTTGCTAAACAAATCAGAAATGGTCAAGGTATCATAAGAAGTGCTCTCAATGATAGAGGATACATTGATCTCCCAGATCTTTGGGTCCAAGGTATGGAGAACCTTGAGCGCCTGTTCGTGATTTGAGACTAACTGAACACCCTCAGCCTTGTTGTCCCGAAGCTTGTTTATGATCGACTGAAAACGACCAAACAACGCTTCAACAGATTCACCCGGCTTTTGTGTGAAGTTCTCATATTCACGCCGGTAGGTCTGATAGAGCCGAGCCTTACACGGCAACAGGAGCTTGTTCAAGCCAGGCACACGCAAATCAAGGTAAGAGGATTACTGTAGCATGTTTTCCTATTTGCATGCAGTTTTTTATTTTTTTATTCCTGTTAATTTTCTTCTGTTCGGAAATGTGCATGGTTAGTGTACTAATTATGGCTAGCACTATTTGATTTTTGAGATTAGTTTTTCCTTGAAAATCGTGGCTAAGCACTTTGTTTTACTTGTTGTTGGACGGACTAATTCTGTACACTGAACGTACTAATCCCATTGAAGCACAGTAATCCATGTTGTTCCTTCCTCATTTAAGTGCACCTATTTTATTTTTGCCTCTAGAATATTTTGTGATGGATTAATTTTCTAGGAGTCATTTAATGCACTAGAATTAGTTACTGATAAATTTGTTTTGTTAGTGCATTTTGAATCATATGCAAGCTCTATTATTTACTTGCATCTATTTTATATGATCAAATGTGTTGGTGTTTCTTTGTCTAGGACACCGGTTGTTTTTAGGCTAGATCTTTTGAGGCTCTGTTGATCTGTTTACTTTTTACTGTTAGTCTGTTGAGGTGCGTTGGGTGTTGGGAGCAGGCCATTGATTCGCAAGAATTTTTTAGGCGCCCATTCACCCCCCCCCCCCCTCTGGTCGCTACTTTCGGTCCTACACTTAGGACTGGTCATGTCTATATGTATATTTTCTTTCAACAGAATCTCTATATTAGAGCATCTCCGAGGGAAGCTCTGAAGAGTTTCCTTCTCTAAATTTTTGGGATTAGAATTAAAAAAATACCTCCAATAGATACTCTAAATAGCTCCCAAAAATAAAGGATCCCTAAAATTAATCATTTCATTCCCTACTTATAGGGAACATACTCACATACTCTAATTTAGAGACTCTATTAGTGAGAAACATATTTAAAGCTATTTACATCTCAAAAATAAATCCCCAAAATTTATATAGAGAGTCAATTTTTAGAGTACTCTTGGAGATGCTCTAAGAGCATCTCCAATAGAAGCTCTATATAGCTCCCATCCCTAAATTTTAGAGATTAGGACTAAAAAATTACCTCCAATAGATACTTTAAAACATTCTCTAAAATAAAGAGCTCTCTAAATTTATTATTTGGCTCCTCACATGTAGAGAGCGATCATTAATCGCTAAAATTATTCTTGCGCGCAAGAGGATTTTTTCGCGCCAATATATTTCCTTTGTTCCCTTCTGTTCCGCATGATTCTACCCTAGGTAATCTTCTTCATTCTGCTCCTTGCATTTGTTGCCCCTAGGCCCTAGCCAAGCACCATGCCTTCTACAGATCTACCAACATTCCTCCCTTCCTTGGCTCAGCAGTTCCAAGGCGATTTGTAGTGCCGATAGGCTGTGTACAAGGCGAATCCTCAAGGAGACTGCCTGAATGAGGAACCCCAGCGATGCTCCCATCCTTGTTGCCGCTGCTCGCCTCCCGGGTTGGCCTGTCGGTGAGTGAAATCCTCTTTGCCTTGTGTAAATATTAGCCTTTCGTTCAATTTCGTTTTGCGGTTTCATGTGTGCGTATTGTTCTGTAAGTGGAACAAAGCACACACAGTACTTGATAGGAAATGAAGCAATTTTCTTTAGAAAGATAGTTTTTGCATCCTCCATCAATGTCTAGTAGCACGTAGTAAAATAGAAGCATACTGCTAGCTTTTGCTTAACTGTCTCATCCATTGAATCATGCATAGTTGTTAGTTCTAAATTCTAACAAGCCAAATATACTTGTTAATTGTTATAAAATTTGTTTATGGTTATGGTGATTGTTTGATTAGTGTTGGCTCTAAATTTGATGTCATTGATGTAAATGTTAGAGAGATTTGCCAACCTGCGAAGAGGAGCTAATGTGTCCAAGCAATTTTGAGGTGGCTGGCGACGAATCTTTGAGTGTTGCCGGTAAGATCAAAGTCATATGTAGGTGACATTGGTTTGTTGTTTCAGACATGGACTTGAAAATTATGTTTTCTATTGGAAATTTTGCATTTCTTGAAAGCTTTAGTAGCTTGCAATATATCTTCATGTCATATTTCAGATTTGATAGTTAGTACTTATATTTTGAATTTGAAATCATGGACAGGAAGTGTAGATGGAGTGGGATATTTTACAAACTTATTCAATGAGGGTACTACTCAACTAGATGTGACTGATTTTGGTAGCCAGAATGATCAACAGAATTCCTCGATAGGCGTCAACACTAGTTTAGTTAGAACAAGTGAGAAAAGAATCAAGAATTTTAGTGTCTACAAAGATACCCTATTGATGTCGGCATGGTTAAATATTAGTTTGGATGCTATTCGGGGGACAGATCAAGGTCGCAATGCATACTGGAGCAGAATTCATGAATATTTCCATACTAGTAGGACCTTTCATTCAGACCGCTCACAAAAATCCCTCATGAACCATTGGTATTGTATTCAAGAAGTCGTTAATAGGTATGTTGGATGTGTAAGTCGTATAGAGGGTAGATACCAAAGTGGTGTGACTATCGAGGACAAGGTTAGACTGAATCTCATATTGTTTATTTCTGAATTTGTGATTCAATCCCATAGCATATGTTTCTGAATTTGTGATTTTATTTTTCTACAGCAACTTCCAGGCTAATAGTTATACAAGACTGAAGATAAGCAAAATAGAGATTTTTAGTATATGCATTGCTATAACCTATTAAAAATCAACCTAAGTGGATTGAAAAACGGAATCAAATGTCTGCACCAAAACCTTCCAAGAAGCAAAAGACTAGCATGATTTCAGGTCCTGACAGAATGTCATCTAGTGAGAATATAGATGTGAATGAGAATGTGATACTGGAGTATAGCACACCTACATTGGACAGACCAATGGGGAGAAAGAAAGAGAAGGAAAAACTATGGCAATGTGCTGAACATATATATTTTGAGGCATTAAATCATTTATGAGACAAGAAGAAAGTTGTTGATGCGGAGAAGGAGTTGAAGAAAGAGGAGAGGTACAATCAAGCTTATGTATCTGTACAAGAGAAAATGAAACTGGAGCAAGAGAAAGTTGCATTCAAGCAAGAGAAAATAAGACTCGAACAAGAAAAGGTTGCACTAGAGAAAGAAAAATTTGAGTTCAAGAAGATGTTGGAAGAAGGGAAGATTATGGCAATGGACACTACAAATATGAACAGATTGCAACAGGAGTATTACAAGAGTCTATAAGAGAAAATAACAGAAAGCCGACACTAGAATGTGTGATGAAAGAGCTTAGAAATTATGTTTCAATTTGGTTCAGAAATTCTACAATCATGAATTTTGGTTAGGGTTGGTTCAGACTTCAAATATGACAATCTGTAATTCTGAATTCTGTTTTCAATTTGGTTTTAAACTTCAAATATGACAATCTGCAATTCTGAATTTTATAAATCATGGTTTCTGTACTTGTTTAGTCCTATGTATTTTCTCACGATAGTAGAAACCTATATGCATAGTCAAGATTGTCAGTCTATTTCCATAAATGTATGGTTACATTCCCATTATTATACTCATTAATTCAAGAGAAATTTTGTTTGGATTATACCCCCACATATCATATATCTCTAGTTGCAACCTGATTGGCATAATGATATCAGTCGATGTTGTTTGAAATTTTTGTTGGCCTCTAAGTCCATTGCACATCTCTTTTCTTTCAATAGCTGTCATGTTTTCAGTTTTGGTGGCAACTTAATACATGCTGTGTTCAGCAACTTCTCACAATCTAAATTTTAGGTAGCAAAATATGCAATTCCTTCTTGAACCTGCATTTGGGACATACAATGTAAAGTGCTTCAGATTGGCCTTCATCTGCCACCCCAGGAAACAATGTCATCTTTGTGACATACAATCGGTTACATGTATCATCAAATATGATCATGGTGTTCGCATGGTGCAAGTGAGTGACACATGGACATGATGTTCGCATGGAGAAAGTATATGACAATCTTCATATTTCATAAGAACTACCACAAACCAAATACATCGAACCAAACTGCATGTAAAAATATATATATTAAACTGAGTAAGATTACCTAATATATATGCTAAAATTTGTAAATGCTAATTAATATTGGTCTCCTATGACATTGCCACAAGTGCTCCACGAGGTCATCTTGAAGTTGAGTGTGAATAGTCTTGTCCTTAATTTTTCTATAATTTTCAATGAACTCATCAAGTTCAAGTGTATGTTCATGTGAAACTTCCACGGATCTCTCACTCTATCAAAATTCAAATCATTGACGTCATCACGCTCATCCTCTACAATCATGTTATGCATAATTACACAAGATCTCATTATTTATCCCAAAGTATCTGGATCCCAAAAACGTGCTGGCCCACGAATAATAGCAAAATGAGCTTGAAGAACCCCAAATGCTCGTTCAATGTCCTTCCTAACGGCTTCATGTGCTTTTGCAAAATATTTCTTTTTGTTGCCTTGTGGCATTTGTATGGTCTTCACAAATGTGGCCCATAAAGGATATATGTCGTCTGCAAGGTAGTACCCCATGGTATAGTTATGTTCGTTGATAGTGTAATTAACTTTAGGAGCTTGACCTTCTACAAGCTTTGCAAATAATGGTGATAGTTGAAGAACATTTATATCATTGTGAGACCCTGGTAAACCAAAGAAAGCATGTCAAATCCACAAGTCATATGAGGCAACAACCTCTAGAATAATAGTAGGCTCTCGCACATGCCCACAGTACATACCTTGCTATGCTGTAGGACAATTCTTCCATTTCTAATGCATACAATCTATGGAACCCAACATTCCTGGAAAACCTCTTTCTTCTCTGGCTGCAAATAACCTAATTGTGTCATTCTCATTTGGTATCCTCAAATACTCATCACCAAAAACTTCACATATTGATTTTACCATCCTTTTTAAACTCTCTATAGATGTACTTTCTCCGATACGAACATAGTCATCTATTGCATCTACTGCTACTCCATATGCTAGCATACGAAATGTTGTCGTAAATTTTTGTAAACACGACAATCCAAGTTTACCCGCGACATTTCTTTTCTGCACAAAATAATCATCATGTGCCTCCACAACACGCATTATGTGTAAAAAAAGAGACCTCGTCATTCTAAACCTACACATGTATCACAATAATAAATAATATACCAAATCTACCAATCACCATTTGCAAAATAAATAGGAAAAATAAATACAATACAAACCTGCGCCTAAAATAAACAGGGCCGTATGTAGGTTCTTCGGAAAAGTAATCATTGTATAGTCTCCAATGCCTAACCTCTCTATTCCGATCAACTACTTGGTGTCCAATCATAGACCCGATATGCTTTCCTTTGTGGTCATTTATATATTGTTCGTGCATAATTTGTGCAGCCATAAATATAAATTCATCATCGTCAGATGATGAAAAGTCATCCAATAGAAATTGTATTAAGTTGTTATGGTGATTCATATCTGAAAAAAACAATTTTACAATGATATTATAAACATTGTATAATTTTATATATCAAATTAGCATTATAATATAAACTTACTAGTCTTATCTCTGAATTTGAGGTATTACAAAGAATTTTCAACCAGCGACAAGTAGTTTCCCTGTAGATTCTTGAGTAGTACAACACAAAGTTAATGTCCAAACTAGCAACTAGCACTTCTTTTGTAATTACGGGTAGCAGCAAACCTCTTTCTGGACGGCGGCTGACTAGGGGCAGTGGGCACTTTCTTTGCAATCACGGGCGGCGGCAAAGAAGGTGTGGAGCGGCGGACTTGGGTAGCGGGCGGCGGTCGCGGGACGCCCAGGGCGGCGAAGCTTTACATTGAGGATCGAATTGCATTAGATAGAAGATCGGTTGTTAGTTAATATGGTGGACCTAAATAATACTTAGGGACTTAAATCTAGAGATTCTGTTGGAGAAAAGCAACTATATAAAGAACCAAATCTGTGAAAAGACTCCCAAAAATAGATATAAAGATTTATTTTTTAAAGTATCTCTTGGAGATGCTCTTATACATTGAGAAGAGAGATTGGTTCCCTACAAGTGAGAATTCCTTCCATTAATATTAGAAGCACTTTATTTTAGGGAGCTAGATAGAGTATCTATTGGAGCTATATATTTACATATAATCTCTAAATTATAAAGAAATAAATATTTTAAATACTCTCTCGGAGATGCTCTAACACACCCTAACGGCCTAATCTAACCTAATGTGGGACCCAATGTGGCTCCACCCTGACTTGTCCTCTGGCTACGTGGGGTCAGCTGAAAAAAATAGTTGTTGTCCATAATCCCCATTAGTTTTAGTTCAATCAAACGGACCAACATTTTAGTGAACTAATTATTAGTTCATGAGCTAACTAATAGGAGCTGACAATGAACATTTACTCTTTTGCCATGTTTGGTACTATAGCAAAACATTGTAGCAGTTACTGTAGCAGGAACATTTTTTTAGGTATTAGTCCAAAATATCCAAATAGGTGGGAATTAATTTTTAGCCAACTAATATTTAGTTCTAGCTAACAACTAGTTTTAGTCCATCCAAACAGACCCTTAGATTCAGCGACGGTTTATTGGATTGGCCGGTTGGTTAGTTAATAAAATAACTAAATATTATATAGAGTAAAAAAACTAATACAAGCAAAACTGTAAAGATAGCATAATAAAAACTAATTTAAGCAACACCGGTAAAAAGTGTTTACAAAAACCATGTTTTTGAAACATCATGCAACATACAAGGCCGTGTTAGCCAAGCCCTCAGCTGAGCTTTCTCAGCCGAGCTCTCTGGCGAGAACAGAGACACACACAAATAGATTTATGGACGCAATTTTATTGCTCTTCTCTTGTTATTCTCAACGTCTACACCGGGCACTTATTTATAGTGCAAATTCCAATCTAAACATGGAAGAAACTAAACTTGGAAGGAAAAACCTGAAAGGAAACCTACACCTTAAACATAGAAAATAAAAGTAGCATGGAAATCATCTGTCATCCTAGCCACAAATCAAAGATATGTTCGAAGTATCTCTTTCCAAACGAGCTTAATGTAATTTCTAAAAAAGAGAAGTCAAGTTTATTTCCTAACAGACCTGACAGCTTGGGTAAACTGTATTAGCACTCCTGGATGGCATTCGTTTGGCCGGATCTCAGATTCAGATCGTCCACGTGCCTGCGTCTTTTGTCGCCTCGCCGGCGGATGGCGGGCCGGAGGGTGGTGGCAACGGCAGCCAATCCACTTTGGAATTAAAAAGCAAACATACTGTCAACAGATGTAGAAATTTCAAATCAAATCGTCCCAAATGTCGCAGCACGTAGGAACAAGGTTCAATTCAACTGAATCTCAAAGATGCGAAGAGGAGAGAGCTCTGTTGGAGATTTGGTGGATCGATTCACTCATCAAAGCGATAGATTCTTACGTTCACTGCTGTTCGTCCGGCAAGAATAGAACACAAGTTTGTAGTGCTGCGAACTGAAGCAGCGTTTTTCTGTGACTGCATTCCGACTAGAACGACATGACTACCAGCTCCACTCACGACATAGCGTGATGGCAGCTAAAGACTAGGACAGAGCTAACAATCCATACAAAATAAACGAGTACTTCAGTTAATTCAAATGGAAAACGGTATACTAGATTAACTAACAAGCTCGATATTGGGGATAATGGCAGGTGCAGTCGGGCATCGAGCGGGGAAAGTGGAGGGACAGACCAAGGGTCGAAGACCCATACCATAGGACCCCGTCTCCCGACTGATGAGAGAATATGAGGAAAAAACGAAGTAGGCTAGGCTGTGTTGAATTGGAAACATATCTCATGGGCCTAATAGTAATCACTGTGAGGTTTAGGGTATGTTTGGTTCATGGGCCTAATAGTAATCACTGTGAGGTTTAGGGTATGTTTGGTTCAGATTTTTAAAACTCAAACAGCTATTTTGGTTAACCAGCTTTTTTTAGAATTCTGCAGATTCTCGTAGTACAAATTTGAAAGTTGATATAACTTAGATTTCATAGCTTCTCAGTTCAACCTTGAATGAATATTATCTATCATGTTATTAAAACATATCAGTTCATTTAAAATTTGAAAAAAACGAAATTTTAATAAAATATATTATTTTAGTGTAATTTAAAAAATATATAATTTTAATATAAACATTACAAAATTTCATTATTAAAATGATTTACATGTAAAATTATACATTAATAATGTAACTAAACATCATGAACTACCAAAATATAAACCTGCAATTATTCCAACCAAACAACTTCTTAGCTTTTCTATAGCTCACAGTAGTTTTTCTACCGACAGTTTTTTTCAGAATCTACAGCTCAACCAAATACATCCTTAACAACGTGCACATGTCGAGGACAAAAACAGTAAGATTTTTTTAATATTTTACTACTCATTTTTTTAAAAAAAAATATAGATTTCAAAAACTTAGATCAGAAATATACTTTTTTGCCGCTAAAGATCAAAAAGCTCAGCACCGTACCAAGATAATTGCTACTGGCTCTCTCGCTCTGCTGGCACTCTTTCCACGCTGTCGATGACATGCAGAGGTGGAACCAAGGCCCAAGGGCCAGCAGGGCCGCAGGGGTCATGGCTTCTAAGGTGATATTTTTTATCGATCCGTTGGATAATTGTGTTAATCAAAGTTAAATATTATTATAAATATGATATTTTTATAATCATAATTGATTAATAAATATAAGAGTTGGATGATAGGTTTATTAAAAAAGCTACAAAGATTCTCTCTATATTTCTTTATATCTTACGGATTCATTGGGCTTGTTAAAAACTAGTGATATTTTTTTATCACGATTAGAGTTGTTCTTGAGGTCTTCCAAAAAAAAATCATTTGACAAGATCAACCATGAAAGTGGAATTTACTGCTGTAGTCTTGTAAAAAATCATTTTGACAAGATCAACTATGGAAACAAAATTTACTGCTTTAGACACAATAACTGTGGAGGTAGAGTGGGTGTGTGATCTATTGATGGACTGAGGAGCCATGCTGAATAGCGTGGGCCTCATGGCTCCAGAAGTGATGAGTCATTGTCAACGATAGTCAAAGAGGACAGAAGAAGAGGAGATCTGCTGTTTCATGGGCCGCGTGTGACTCAGGTACACGGGCAGCGAGCGACTGTCGGGCAGAGGAGGCTGCGAAGTCGGGCTGGCCCAATCCGGGTGCATGGGCCAGAAGCAGTAGAAGACCCACTGGGCTATTGACCAGGACTGACTCAGGTACACGGGCGGTGAGCGATTGCCGGGCTGAGAGAGCTGCGGAGTCGGGCCGGCCCAATCCGGGTACCTGGTGCAAAGCTGGTGGAGGCTTTGTCAGTTTCAGCGTAAAACTGACAACCGTCGATTCTGTATCCGACTGTCCAGAAGAGTAGCTTCCGGATATGTCATCTGTTACTCTAGGCCCACAGTCAGTCAGTTGTGTCTGTAAAAATTCCTAAGGGCAGTAGAGTCTTTTACTTTATTTTTTGAGTCTGTAAAAACCCTAAGGGGCTGGTAGAATATTCCTAGTGTTGGGCTGCCTATAAATAGCACCCCAATCCCTAGGGTTTGGACTACCCCTTTGTGCTGAAATCAAATCTGTTGGGTCACTTTTGTCTCCCGTTTTTCTCTCTCCTGTGTGCGCCGCCAGGACCTGTTTCTCCCTGTTCGTGAGTTATTTTGGCTCAAATCTCTTGGATGCATTTAAGCCTTGGTCCCTGGTGAATTTATAGGTTGCATTTTGTTCGGTTTGGGGAGTTATTGCGTTGGCTACGGGCTGCTGTGTTTATTTCTTGAGAAGAAGCTTCTTCTGTTGCTTCTGTTCTTCGTGAGAGGGAGTACTAGTTCTTGCTGTTGCAAGTAGTACTGCTACTGTAGCTACAGTACTTGCTGCCAGCTTTTTACCTTCTACTGTACTGCTTTTTTGATCGAAGCAGTATGGAGTAAATGCCTTTTTGACTGTTTCTGCGAAGTCATTTTTCTTTGTTCGAAGCACCTCAGCTCCGTGAGGCAGGCTTCGATCCAACATTTTCGAAGCTGTCGTTCAATCTGCGAACTTCGGTTTTAGTGTCTGAGTTGCTAGCTTTGAAGTTCTTCCTGTATGGACAGCATCGCAGACTTCGAACTAGCATACTCCGAATCCTTCTGTTCGAAGTGCACACTTCGTTAGGCATCGAAGTTGGGTTCGAAGTTTGTCTTTTCTGATAGACTTCGCTTGGATCTCTTTGTGGCGTGTCAGCCTTCGATTCTCCTTCCGAAGCTTTCCCTGTTCGAAGATAGAGTGTAGGCTTCGGACTTGATTTTCTGTCACGTGACAGACTTCGCTTCTTTATTCGAAGGTTGTCTGTTTGTGTGTTCGAAGTTTTGTGTTCGAAGGTTTTTCTTCGAAGCTTTCGGTTCAAAGTGTGTTCGAAGTTTTGTCTTCGAAGTTCTTACTTCGAAGCAGGCTCCGACTTTGTCACTTTGCTCCGAAGCTCTTGGTTCGAAGCTGTGCTCGAAGCCGTGTCTCCGAAGTACATACTTCGAACCAGGCTCCGGTACTGTTTTACTTCGCTCCGAAGTACACTTCGCCTCTCACCACTTCGAACTAGGCTAGACAGTGACACCTTCGGCATTTCGGACAGACTCCATCACCTACCTTCGAAGCAGACCTCGACGTGCGAAGGGGGCTTCGCCAAGTTCCGAACAGGAGACAACTTTGGACAGTAACTTCTCTTTTCATCTTATACATTCTTAGATCATTTCATTGAGAAGGTTAGGCCTGTTACAACTTGTTCATCTGCCTAGTTGCACTACTTTAGTTTTACACTGTTTATCATCAGATGCTTCTAGGTTAGAAACCTTTAGACTTAGGCCTTCTGTTTATTTTCTGCTGCATAGTATTTTGAGGTGCGTTGGGTATTGGGAACAGGCCATTGATTCGAAAGAATTTTTAAGGCGCCCATTCACCCCCCCTCTGGTCGCTACTTTCAGTCCTACAAATGGTATCAGAGCGAGGTTAGGGTTTTTCCATACCTTAACCGGTTCTAAACCCCAGTAGTGACTATGACGTCTCCTGGCAAGGTCCCGTCCTTGGAAGCTTATGGCTATAATTATTGGAAGACTCGCATGCGAGCCTATCTCATGAGCCAGGGTTCGGACATATGGGACATTTGCGTTCACACCACATTTGTCATTTTGCCAGTTACTGAGCAAGGTACTGCTGGTATCATTGCTCAGCATCTGAGTAACAGTAAGGCTGTGAATATTTTATTTTCTGGTTTAGGTCCCACTGAGTTTGAGCGTGTGAGTCATCTCTCCACTGCGAGAGAGATCTGGGCTACCCTCAAGGCACACCATGAGGGAACAGCACAGGTCAAGGCTCGGCTCTATCAGACCTACCGGCGTGAATATGAGAATTTCACACAGAAGCCGGGTGAATCTGTTGAGGCTTTGTTTGGTCGCTTTCAGTCGATCATTAACAAGCTTCGGGACAACAAGGCTGAGGGTGCTCAGTTAGTCTCAGATCATGAGCAGGCGCTCAAGGTTCTTCATACCTTGGACCCAAAGATCTGGGAGATCAAGGTATCATCTATCGTTGAGAGTACTTCATACAATACCTTGACCATTTCTGAGTTATTTAGCAAGCTGAAGGCCACTGAGGTAGATATCCAGTTGAGATCAAATCTCACTGGTTCTGGATCAAAATCCCTGGCCCTTGCTACATCTTCTGTTGATCCCTCTGCTGTGAGTTGTGCTGGGTTCTCTTTGATGTCTATCACTGAGGACCAGCTTGAGTTGTTGGGAGATGATGATTTGTGTCTCTTTAACAACCGGGTGCGTCGTGTCTATGATAAAAGAATGTTCAAAAGACACGGCACAAAATCCGGATGCTTTGAATGTGGTGATCCAGGACACTTCATCGCCGACTGCCCCAAGCGCGGTGGATACAAGAAGGGCACCGGCAGCAGCTTCCACGACTCCGGCAAGCATGAGAGCCCCTCCTTCAACAAGGGCAAGCCGAAGACTCGGTTCTTCAAGAAGGCCCTGAAGGACTACCGGCGAGAGAACAAGAAGCGGGACAAGGCCTTCTTCGCCGATATGGAGAAGAGCTACTCCAAGCAGTCCACAACTTCTTCCTCTTCATCGAGCTCAAGCGATGAGGAGATCGCCATCAGGAAGGGGAAGGACAAGGATGATCCGGCAGGCCTCTGCTTCATGGCTTTCGGGGACAAGCCAAAGAGCCGCTCACACCAGCGCCGAAGATCCCGCAAGAGCTTCTGCTCCATGGCTCTTGGGGATAGAGAAGAAAAGAGCTCCTCCGACGACTCCGACGACGACGATAGCAAGGTATCATCTTATGAGCGTGAAATTGTCGATTTACTTGAAAGCAATCGTCAGGAGTTGAAGTATCGGGAGAAACTGCTTAGGGGGGCTAAGAAAAGGATAGACGAGTTAGAGAGTGAGCTTGTCGTGGCCAACGGTAGAATTGAGAGTCTATCCTCTTCCCCTTGCTTGGGTGATAGCAGTGAGTGCCCGAAGTGTGAGGTGCTTCTGTGTGACCTGTCGACTCTGAAGTCCAGGTACACAGAAAGGGTTGATGAGAGGGACGCTTTGGCCACTGAGCTTGAAAGCGCTCAGCAGGAGCTGAAAGATGCTCAAGCCACTGTCGTCGCACCCTGTGTTGAATGCCCATCGCATCTAGCTGCCTTAGCTGAGCTGAAATCCAAGGGCGATGAGCATTTGGGTGATTTAGAGAGGTTGAGAGCTGAGCTTGCCCAGACTAGGCTAGAGCTTGAGACACTGTCAGTTCCACCCACTGTTTGTGAGAACTGCCTGTCTCTTAGAATGGAGTTGATTAAGCTAAAAGCCGGAAAGTCTGTTCAAGTAGAGAGTGAGTGTGAGACCTGCTTGTCTCAGGTGGAGGTTCTAGCTTCTTTGAGAGAGGAGCTAGCAGATTCTCAGAATGAGAACTTTTACCTCCGTTCTATCCTGAGTTGGATCAGTGCCAGAGAGCCACAGCTTGGCATGATGATCCAGCAGTTCAAGAGGAAGGATGGGTTTGGGGTAGGTTACACCTACACCAAGGCTGACTTTGAGAGTGCCATCAGCCGGGCAGTGGAGTGGAGTAAAATGACTCCAGAGCAGAGATATCCCAAGACTCACTCCACTGAGTCTTCCCAGGCTTGTCAGCCCAAGGATGGAGTAATCCATGAACCACCCAAAGCTCCACCCAAGAAGCCTATCTGGGTTCCTAAGCCCAAACACCTCCACTCTTCTCTAGACTCTCTTCCTGGACCCTCTCAGCCCAAGAAGACCACACCAAACACTACCAAGCCCAAGAACCCCAAGCCTCAACCACATCCCAAGAAGCCTACCTATCATTGTGAATATTGTCAGAGAGACGGGCATCTTGCAGAGTTTTGCTTCAGGAGGAAGCGGGTTGAGAGAGCAGAGAGGGCTCATAGTGATCAGGTGCAGTTCTACCAGCAGGGTGGTAGACTGCGTGTTCCTCGGCGCGGGGAGAGGCTGGAGGCCAGGCCGCGTCGTGTAGGTGGTGGTAGAGGAGACGGTTTTCGTGCCCGTGCTCCAGGTGGTGGTGTTCATTCCGGCAGAGTTCCAGACCGTGTTGGCTACGGTTCTGGACCTCGTGACCGCAGGGTTAGGAAGAACCGAGGACCGCGCTTTGAGCCGCGTTCTGGTCCAAACTCTTTTGATGGTTTTCGCTTTCCATCTTTTGAGCAGATGGCTCGACACTGGTTTAGCTCTTTTGCTAAACCTGGTGCCGGACCACTTGCTCCCACTTACAGACATTGATTGTGCAGGACCGGGGACTGGAGGATGTTTGGATCATGGACTCAGGATGCTCTAGCCACATGACGGGACATCGCAGATGGTTCTCCAGTCTCACTCCCCCGAGCTCCAAAGAATATATCACGTTCGGGAACAGCGGTCAAGGGAAAGTAAGTGGCATAGGCTCAATCAGCATTTCAGATCATTTCTCTTTAAAGAATGTTGCTTTGGTCAAAAATCTGAATTTTAATTTAATCTCTGTTTCGCAACTTCTTGAGGATGGTTTGGAAGTGCGTTTTAAGAAGGGCAATTCTTCTGTGGTTGATTCTAGAGGGTCTTTGGTTTGTCAGATTTTACCCTTTGGTAAAGTTTTTCGAATTGACTTCTCTAGTTCTTTTGGCCCTTCTCGCTGTTTGATTGCTGGATCTTCTTCTGAGCTCTGGAAGTGGCATAGGAGGTTAGGTCATTTGAGTTTTGATCTGCTAGTCAGGTTAAGCTCTATGGACCTCATCCGAGGAATGCCCAAGCTTAAGATGGAGAAGGATCTAGTTTGTCATCCCTGTCGTCATGGGAAAATGGTTGCCGCTTCTCACTCACCTGTGACTCAGGTGATGACTTCGTATCCAGGCGAGCTTTTACACTTGGACACTGTAGGTCCAGCTCGGGTACGCTCAGTCGGTGGGAAGTGGTATGCACTTGTGATTGTTGACGACTTTTCTCGTTTCTCGTGGGTTTTCTTTTTGGAGTCTAAGGATGAAACATTTCAATTTGTCCATGACCTGATTTTGAAGCTGAAGAATGAGAACAATGGCCGAATGCGAGCAATTCGCTCCGACAACGGCTCTGAGTTCAAGAACTCTCAGTTCGTCAGCTTCTGTAGTGATCAGGGTCTGGACCATCAGTTTTCTTCTCCTTACACTCCCCCACAGAACGGCGTTGTGGAACGAAAGAACCGCACGCTAGTTGAGATGGCCAGGACGATGCTCGATGAGCACAGGACTCCTAGGCGGTTTTGGGCTGAAGCCATGAACACGGCTTGCTATCTGGCCAACCGCATTTTTCTTCGAGCTTACATTGGTAAGACATCATATGAGTTGCGGTTTGGCAGACAGCCCAAGGTGAGCCACTTGCGAGCGTTTGGCTGCAAGTGCTTTGTGCTCAAGAAGGGAGGGCATTTGGACAAATTTGAGTCTCGTTGCTGGGATGGTATTTTCTTGGTTATGCATTGCATTCTCGAGGCTTCCGTGTTTGGAATCTCGAATCCCAGCTACTTGTCGAGACGTGTGAGGTTTCATTTGATGAGTCCTTGCCTTCGTTGACTCCTTCTTTTGAGCTTTCTGGTGATGATGAGCTCGGAGAGTCCATCTTCGAGGAAGATGAGGATACTCCAGTCGCTGTTGAGGGCGGGCCTTCTGCATCCCCCGCAGAGCCCACACCTTCTGTGACTTCGACTGATGATGAGGGCGGACCTCTGATCACTTCTTCCACTTCGATCGAGCCCCCTCAGTCGAGTCCAGAGGTGCCAGCTGCTGACTCCGGTGAGGTGACTTCAGATCACCAGGGAACCCGAGCAGTTCAGCGTGACCATCCCTCAGAGCTCATCATTGGTGATTTGACTGAGAGAACTTTGCGTTCTTCTGCCTCTCTTGCTGTGTTTGCTGAATCTGCATTTGTTGCATCTTTTGAGCCCAGAGACATTTCTCATGCTCTTTCTGATTCTAATTGGATTAATGCCATGCAAGAAGAGCTTGAGAATTTTGTCCGCAATCGGGTTTGGACATTGGTTGAGCCGCCACCTGGATGCAACCCCATAGGCACCAAGTGGGTATTCAAGAACAAACAAGGTGAAGATGGGGTTGTGGTGCGCAACAAGGCTCGACTAGTTGCCCAGGGTTATTGCCAGAAGGAAGGTATTGACTTTGAAGAAACCTTCGCTCCTGTGGCCCATCTTGAGTCCATTCGTATTCTTCTAGCTTTTGCCGTTTCAAAGGGTTTTAAGCTTTTTCAAATGGACGTTAAGAGTGCTTTTCTGAACGGGTTCATAGAGGAGGAGGTATATGTTAGGCAACCCCCCGGTTTTGAGAACCCTAAGTTTCCTCGACATGTTTTTAAGTTGCATAAAGCTTTATACGGGTTGAAGCAAGCCCCCAGGGCTTGGTATGACCGGTTGAAGCAATTTTTGTTGGGGAAGGGCTTTGTGATGGGGTCTGTGGACAAAACTCTTTTCTTGCTCAGAGATGTTTCAGATTTCTTAGTCGCTCAGATTTATGTGGACGATATTATCTTTGGCGGTACTACTGATTCTCTTGTGTCCAAGTTTTCTGAGCAGATGCACAGTGAGTTTGAGATGAGCCTCATGGGTGAGCTCAAGTATTTCTTAGGGCTCCAGATCAAGCAGACCAAGGACGGCACCTTCATCCACCAAGGTAAGTATACTCGTGACATGCTTAAGAAATTTGACTTTGGTGGTGAATTGAAGCCGCAGATGACCCCGATGGGCACGTCTGGGGGTCTGGACAAGGACGAGAGCGGTGTCAAGATCAATGAAAGGGAATTTCGAGGGATGATCGGTTCGCTGTTGTACTTAACGGCAACAAGACCGGACATACAGTTCGCCGTGGGACTTTGCGCGCGTTTTCAGTCTTCACCACGCGCGTCTCACCAGCAGGCTGTCAAGCGCATTTTCAGGTATCTCACTTATGCGCCCGATCTCGGTCTGTACTATTCAGCATCATCATCTCTTGATCTATCTGGCTTTTCGGATGCCGACTTTGGTGGGTGCCGGTTGGATCGCAAGTCGACTTCCGGTACTTGCCAGTTTCTTGGTTCTTCCCTTGTATCTTGGTCTTCTCGAAAGCAATCTGGAGTTGCTCTTTCGACCACAGAGGCTGAGTACGTAGCTGCTGCTAGCTGCTGCTCACAGATGGTTTGGATGATTTCCACTCTTCGAGACTTTGGGTTGCTCTTCCCTACCAGGGTTCCATTGTTTTGCGACAGCACTAGTGCTATTAGTGTAGGGAAAAACCCGTGTCTCCATTCAAAAACCAAACATATTGATGTGCGCTTTCACTTCTTGCGGGATCAATATGAGAAAGGTGTCATTGACCTTATTCATGTTGATACCCATCATCAGTTGGCTGACATCTTCACCAAACCCCTAGATCAGTCTACATTTGAGCGTTTACGAGGGGATTTGGGTGTTGTGTATCCTTTCTAGGATATTTTGCGTCAGTTTTTCTTTCCTCTTTACTCTTTTCTTGAGTCTTTTTGTGTGTGTTCATATCTTGCATATTCACATATCACACCTTTGAGCTTGCTTCTGTTATATGATTGAACTGCTTTACTCATTCTAGCTGGTACATGCTTTTGATTACATGTCAATGATCATGCTTTGGTTCAGTTCGCTTGATATGTCTGATATCTGTCATATGCATGGCTTTTACGCTTTCAACTTGAAAAATGATCACCATTGCTTCTGGTAACTAGCATGTGTAGGCTGAGTGCTTCTGCTATCTGTTACATACCTTGCAGCTAGTTCATCACATAGATGCAGATATGCAACTTGGACATCTTTATGCTTTAACATGGAAAATGTGCTATCAAAATGATAAAAATCAAAAATAAATGAAAACTCCATACCTTTTTATGCTTAAGTTGAAAAGATCCAAGTGGGTTTGCTTTGTCGCATTATATTATTCTGGATTGCTTACCATAGCACTTTGGTATGAACTAGGACAGTGTAATGTATGTCGAGACCAATGTCTTAAGCTTCTGATGGCTCAGTTCTGGCATAGGCTTGACTTGGTCGGTTAGCATAAGGTTTGACATGCAAATAACCCTTGGCACAAATGACAAAGGAAATTGAAAAAGCCTGAACTTTAAAAAGGATAACAAGTTGCTGAAGCACTTTGTTTTGAATAAATGCTTATCTTGATAGATATCAGTTAGCTTCTGCATCTCCTGTTTTACCTTGCTTGTTTACTAAGAAAATGTGGTGATGCTTTTATTTGCAAAAACTGGAAAATGCGTGCTAAATGACTTTCTTTAGATATCATCTGTTGCACTGATCACGCCATGTGTCTTAGACAGTATCTCTTTTGCTATACCTGTTCGATGTTGTAATTGCAGTCAATCATATCTGAGAAGCATGCTTTCTACACTCCTTATGCACTCCAGTTGAATTCACTGCATATTTTGAGGGGGAGTTGCATTTCAGGGGGAGTCTGTGTCTCTTTTGAGTGCTTGATGACTTCACTTGTCAACAAGGGGGAGAAAATTTGGGATCAGAGTTAAAGGGGGAGTTCTTACTCTATTGATATCCTTGTTGTTCTGAAATCGCACTCATTTTGAGCTTTTGTGTTTTGGTTAACCATAATGACCGCTTCTTGCTTTTGTTTGGCTTTTGGTCATTAAGGTTAAACTTTTACCTTATTTTTCTTCTTCTTTGTTTTTCTTGTATTGTGTTTTCGTGTTTCCACATTTGTTCACAGGTGCTGAAGAGCTGAGAATTGAGGAAGTGTTGACAATGCACTCATCAAGGGGGAGATTGAGGAGCCATGCTGAATAGCGTGGGCCTCATGGCTCCAGAAGTGATGAGTCATTGTCAACGATAGTCAAAGAGGACAGAAGAAGAGGAGATCTGCTGTTTCATGGGCCGCGTGTGACTCAGGTACACGGGCAGCGAGCGACTGTTGGGCAGAGGAGGCTGCGAAGTCGGGCTGGCCCAATCCGGGTGCATGGGCCAGAAGCAGTAGAAGACCCACTAGGCTATTGACCAGGACTGACTCAGGTACACGGGCGGTGAGCGATTGCCGGGCTGAGAGAGCTGCGGAGTCGGGCCGGCCCAATCCGGGTACCTGGTGCAAAGCTGGTGGAGGCTTTGTCAGTTTCAGCGTAAAACTGACAACCGTCGATTCTGTATCCGACTGTCCAGAAGAGTAGCTTCCGGATATGTCATCTGTTACTCTAGGCCCACAGTCAGTCAGTTGTGTCTGTAAAAATTCCTAAGGGCAGTAGAGTCTTTTACTTTATTTTTTGAGTCTGT
This sequence comes from Zizania palustris, assembly GCA_019279435.1. Classification (NCBI taxonomy): domain Eukaryota; kingdom Viridiplantae; phylum Streptophyta; class Magnoliopsida; order Poales; family Poaceae; genus Zizania; species Zizania palustris. Next base: position 160,529 of record JAAALK010002127.1, on the reverse strand, counting down.
AAAAACCCTAAGGGGCTGGTAGAATATTCCTAGTGTTGGGCTGCCTATAAATAGCACCCCAATCCCTAGGGTTTGGACTACCCCTTTGTGCTGAAATCAAATCTGTTGGGTCACTTTTGTCTCCCGTTTTTCTCTCTCATGTGTGCGCCGCCAGGACCTGTTTCTCCCTGTTCGTGAGTTATTTTGGCTCAAATCTCTTGGATGCATTTAAGCCTTGATCCCTGGTGAATTTATTGGTTGCATTTTGTTCGGTTTGGGGAGTTATTGCGTTGGCTACGGGCTGCTGTGTTTATTTCTTGAGAAGAAGCTTCTTCTGTTGCTTCTGTTCTTCGTGAGAGGGAGTACTAGTTCTTGCTGTTGCAAGTAGTACTGCTACTGTAGCTACAGTACTTGCTGCCAGCTTTTTACCTTCTACTGTACTGCTTTTTTGATCGAAGCAGTATGGAGTAAATGCCTTTTTGACTGTTTCTGCGAAGTCATTTTTCTTTGTTCGAAGCACCTCAGCTCCGTGAGGCAGGCTTCGATCCAACATTTTCGAAGCTGTCGTTCAATCTGCGAACTTCGGTTTTAGTGTCTGAGTTGCTAGCTTTGAAGTTCTTCCTGTATGGACAGCATCACAGACTTCGAACTAGCATACTCCGAATCCTTCTGTTCGAAGTGCACACTTCGTTAGGCATCGAAGTTGGGTTCGAAGTTTGTCTTTTCTGATAGACTTCGCTTGGATCTCTTTGTGGCGTGTCAGCCTTCGATTCTCCTTCTGAAGCTTTCCCTGTTCGAAGATAGAGTGTAGGCTTCGGACTTGATTTTCTGTCACGTGACAGACTTCGCTTCTTTATTCGAAGGTTGTCTGTTTGTGTGTTCGAAGTTTTGTGTTCGAAGGTTTTGCTTCGAAGCTTTCGGTTCAAAGTGTGTTCGAAGTTTTGTCTTCGAAGCAGGCTCCGACTTTGTCACTTTGCTCCGAAGCTCTTGGTTCGAAGCTGTGCTCGAAGCCGTGTCTCCGAAGTACATACTTCGAACCAGGCTCCGGTACTGTTTTACTTCGCTCCGAAGTACACTTCGCCTCTCACCACTTCGAACTAGGCTAGACAGTGACACCTTCGGCATTTCGGACAGACTCCGTCACCTACCTTCGAAGCAGACCTCGACGTGCGAAGGGGGCTTCGCCAAGTTCCGAACAGGAGACAACTTTGGACAGTAACTTCTCTTTTCATCTTATACATTCTTAGATCATTTCATTGAGAAGGTTAGGCCTGTTACAACTTGTTCATCTGCCTAGTTGCACTACTTTAGTTTTACACTGTTTATCATCAGATGCTTCTAGGTTAGAAACCTTTAGACTTAGGCCTTCTGTTTATTTTCTGCTGCATAGTATTTTGAGGTGCGTTGGGTATTGGGAACAGGCCATTGATTCGAAAGAATTTTTAAGGCGCCCATTCACCCCCCCTCTGGTCGCTACTTTCGGTCCTACATGGACTTACATGTGGTTGAAAACCAGTTTTGACTATCCTTATGAACTATGATAATCAAACTGTAATAGTCAAAGTGAACAGTGCCAAGGATAATGCGAAGTCATCAAGACACGTTAAAATATGATTGAAGACTGTTAAGAAGTTAAGAAACTCCGTAGTAATAAGTGTGTTTTATATTCAAATACACAAAAACCTATCAGATCCCTTTATAAAAAGAGCTATCACAAAATATGATAGAAAATGTATGAAGGAAGATGGGTGTGAGACCCATATGAGTTTCCATAGTGGTAACCTAAGCTATGTGATTGGAGATCACATAAATTAGAACCTGGAAAAAAACAAGTTATTGGTTAACTGAGGAGAGTAATTATACATTCCTAAACCCTCTCTATGTGAAGATGCAATACTCCTAAATACTGTAAGGCAGGTTAACTTTAAACCTAATGTATTCTGTTGGCTTTAATTAGCGAAGATGCTATCCTATAGAGCATTCTTAAAAGAATACACCTATATGAGCTTGATTGTTTAACGTTGCAGTCAATGAGACTCAGGTGATCTCTAGTAAGCTCATTATGAGACTAGGGAGTACGACACATATGCTCCACCTACGGGGTAGGCTACTAGCAACCATGTACTAGATATGATTTTGAGTAAAACTCGTTCGCAGAAAACTTGCAATTCAAGGCATAGTCCATCGTTAAAGTTGTGGATGAGTGTAACTTGAAGATTTAGGCGAGAGTTCAACTTAACCATCCTCACCAAAACACAGTATATCAAATAATAGTGAGAATCAAACAAATCTCTAAATGGGTATTTGAGATCTGGTGGGGGATTGCTAGAATTTTAGGATAGACCCATATGAATATTTCAAAAATTCCTAAAAATATGACTCCTTGTTTGGTAGGGACACAATCCTTCCTTTTACTGATCTGATTCTTTAGGAACTTGGCGTAGTGTGCAACGTGATATACAATATAAATACCTATCTATTTGGCTGATTCCATGATGATGAGATATACAATAGAACCGAGTTAGGATTTTTTTCAGTATTTCTCTCTATTGTGTTGTCACCATAGTCTACTCTATTCCGTTCGTCGGCGTGCAACGTGAACAGGAGAGTAGGTCTTCGAAACCACTCGCCCTTGTGATCCTGCACCGAGAGATGGCAAATAAGGTTTCTGGGGAGTGTTATGCGCAAATGCTCAAATTTGTCATCACAACGCGTCTTCCGTCCACGTTTTCCATCGATCACCGGTGGGTACTGTGATCCGACTCCAACAGGAGAACTTCTACGCCAACCACAGATTCGTCTTCGGCTACCATATAATACGTGTTTACTTTTATGTATGGTTAATGATCATGTTTTGCGAAAGCATTATTATCTTGTTATTGTTTACTAGTATGATAGATTTGTTCATGCTAGTTACTGCAGGTGCCATGATTTATCTATTTCGAAAATATCATAAAATTGCCTAATACTCCAGCAACAAATATCTAAAATTGTGTCATATTAATAAAATCATCATATACTTCTTCCATAATGAAGAACGTCTTCTTCCATAATATGTCATGTTTGTCCACCTCTTAATGTTATAGAGAAGATTTCTCAGCGAGTTTTTTGTTGAGACTATAAATCAATTACAATAGATAAATAAAATAGCAAAAATAAATTAGTAAAATAATTAAATTAAATTTTCATTATCTTCTCCTACGCTCACATGATTGGATCAAGTGAAGTGAAACGATTGAAACCATACATACAAGTGGAAAGACGTACATTTTGGAATGAACTTTTCCGTAAAATATGTTATGTAGGCTTGAGCTTGTGACAAAAAACAGAGCAAATATTTTAAGGGGTCTAGGTGCAATGCTCTTCAGCAGATGATGCATGGATGTCAGGTAGCAAAGAACCTAGTTAGATACTGACTCCAATCTAATTTCAGTATAGTACAGAAAAGAAATGTTTACAATATATGAGAACCTCTTAAAGACACATAGAAAACCAGTAGAAATTAAACATGACAGTGGAAAAAATTATATAACTCACATGTAAGTTGGTAACAGAGCTAGCTGTTCATCTTCCTAATAAATTAACAATTTCAAGAATATTCACATTTATATAACTAGAAATTTCTAATAAATTAACAATTACAATTTGATAGTAGCATTTATACCTATCTATACTATTTAAATTCGTTCATAGTTTCATCTTACATGAACACGAGAAAACAACTAACTATTGTTGTCAGTTGATTAGAATTTCCACGATGTTTGCAAATTCAACACTAAAACTTCTGCGTCTGATCAATGGTATTTCCAGGAAATGGCTTAAAAGAATAGGTAGGAGGCTTGGAATTTAGACTTCAAGAGCCATGCGAATTTGGACCAAATTCTACGAATAGAGGGGAAGATCTTAAAGTATTCTACAGGTTACTTCCCCTTCTATAAGGAAGATCAACAAGATAAAATTGTAACGCTATTTACTGGTAATCTGATAACCTAGAATCAAAATCATAAATAGATGAACTAATAGAACATGTTAAAATTGGATAGAACAACTGAAGCTTCAATTCAAAGTATGACCGGTTGACTATATCCCCATAATGAGTTCAATACTTGACGGTGAAATATGGATATAAAGGCACAATTTTTCTAGTGGGAGAGGCTGCCGGAGACCCTAACTCTCAATTGCAACAATGATCTAAGAAGTAGAGTAATCATCTAGCCACAAACTGAAAACGGGCTACCAAGAGATTTGATGACTTGTTGAAACGGGTTACATGAGCAGCTCACCGAAGAGGAAATTGGTTCCATCACAGGCTAGCCGTGGGCACAAATTTGGAGATCAAACACGGATTTTGGGATGAGATAGAGGTCTTCGATTTTTTTCGCACATATCATCACAAGAAAAACTAGCCGCCACCGCTACTCTTTGACTGCTTCTCTTTTCTTCTCCTCTTTTTCCTAGCTTGTGATTTGGGAAGCTTCCGCGTTTGTGGAGGACACGGGTTTGTAAAACTGGCTGATAGGAATGGATTTAAAAATAAATTGAATCAAGATCTGTGTTTGTCGGTGACTGCCGATGTGCATAGGCAGCATAGCTAGCTGGCTGGCCGCCGGCCAGAGGACGTGACTTGGGAGGGGCACAATGCATAGTTGGGTAGCCCGCACCTGGCAGTCGCATTGGCTAGAGCGGGGCAACATTGTGCAGAAGGGAAGGGAAGGGGCAGCGCTAGGCGGAGGGGAGGCGTTGGCGTCGCACCGAGGCAGCGTCAGGGCTAGCGGCATTAGGGCTATGGCGGGGCGGCGCTAGGGCTAGATCTAGGGTAGGGGTGGGTGAAACGCATGAGCTATGGTAGGGAGGGTCGTGTGAGTGGTGTCGGGCGGAGGGGGAGGAGCAGCGACATGGCTGGCTGGGGATGAGGGCCCACATGTCAGTGAAATGATTGTGGGATGGCAGACTCACTGCCGATTCTTTTTTTCTAGGTGTTGTTTGGTTATTTAGGGTCCGTTTGGTATGGCTCCGGATTCTAATTCTTCTGATTCTGATTCTAATTCTTTATAGGAGTGATTCTATAGTGAATCAAAATTTGTGATATCATTTGGCTAGCGAAATTGATTCTAATTCTTATAAGTGGAGTGATTAATTAGGAGCTAATTATTTAGCTAGCAATGGAGGGAGAGAAGCAGCAGCCTGGTGTGGTGCTCCTCAACTGCTCGGCAAGCCCGTTCAACAACCGCGTCGGCAACGCGTTGACGAGGAAGGGCGTCGCGTACGAGAAGAAGCTAGAGAACCTCCCTGCAATTAGCCTGCTGCTCTTCTCCTCCAACACCATCCTCGCCCAGATCCTCGTCCTCGCCTAGATCCCCATCCTCATCGTCGACGGTAAGCCCGTCTACGCCAAGGTGCCGGAGTGCGCCGTGAAGGTGTGGAGGTCGCCGGCGGGGTCGACTGGCTTGGCGGCAATGGAGGGGTCGAAGGGGCTGGTGGCCGTGCTGAGGACGCTGGAGGCGGAGCTGGGAGGGAGGCGCTACATCGACGGCGAGTCGCTCGGTTACGTGGACATGGCACTGGTACCGTTAATGATGTCGTGGTTCCTGACGTACGAGCGTTTCAGCGGTTTTTGCGTGGCGGAGGAGTGCCCGACACTGGTGGTGTGGAGGGAAAGGGACGGCAGTAGAGGCGGGAGGAAAAGAGGAAGGGGAGAGGACACAGATTCATCGGAGAAGCAGCTATTTCGCTGATTCTCCATCCCTTCACAAAAGAAGAATTGACTCGAAGTGATTCACTTGAGAAGTTGTCTTAATCAAACCATTTGGATAGGATTCTCTTGATTCCGTAGAGAATCAGCTAAGAGAATCCGTACCAAACGGGGCCTTAGTCCAAAAGTTTAGTCCCGTCACATCAGATGCTTAGATGTTATTTTAGAGTATTAAATATAGATTATTTATAAAACCCATTTATAATCGGTGGATTATTCGCGAGACGAATCTAATGAGCCTAATTACGCCATGATTTGACAATGTGATGCTACAGTAAACATTTACTAATCTTGGATTAATTAAGCTTAATAAATTTGTCTCACGAATAATCTTTTAATTGTGGAATTATTTTTATAATTAGTTAACGTTTTATCCTTCAAATTAATGTCCAAACATCCCATGTGATATGGACTAAACTTTAGTCCATGAAACCAAAAACACACTTAAGTAGTAGAGATAAAGATAGAGGTAGAAATATACGCATGCATTGCAATATGTTGTTGCTTGACAATGGTTTCTTTACAGCTGACAGTGAACCAAAAACAGCCGGGGGTTGATGACAACGCTTCGCCGAGTGCCCCACGTGGCACTCAGCGAAGACTGTTTCCTAAGTGCCCTATGTGGCACTCGGTGAAGCCACGCAGGGGAACACGTGGCGTAGTGGCTTCGCCGAGTGCCACATGGAATAGCACTCAGCAAAGACCCCCTCTTAGCCGAGTGCCACATATAATAGCACTCGGTAAAGACCCCCGAACGCATAGAAACGTGCCACGTGGCACCATTCTGGGGGGTCTTTGCCGAGTATTACACTCGACAAATATTTTTTTATTTTTCATTTATTCAATGCATTCCCACCACATTAATACATTATCCAATTCACATTTCATCACAAAATTGATATCTCAACACAAAATTCACATCTCATCACAAATTTCATTACAAATTCACATTTTACATCACGAATTCACATTTTATCATAAATTTCATCAAAGATTTCTCGCAAAATCACATTTCATCACAACTTCACAATTCACAAGTTCACAAGTGCACAACTTCACCAGTTCACATTTCATCACAAGTTTAGAATTCACAAGTTCACAGTTTATCACAAGATTAGAATTCACAAGTTCACAAGTGGACAACTTCAACGTTGAGGATTCACATTACTGCTCTGTGTAGTGTGCGGAGATGACTGTGTGTTCAATCCTAATGTCGATGATTGAAATTGCAAAAACGAAAATAGTTAGCACAATTGTATATAACAATAACGATAAAAAATAGTATTAGAAACTCACATTGCCGCTCTGTGGAGTGTGCGGAGATGGTTGATGTTGGCGTAAAAGTTACGCCAACAGGTTCTCGGTAATCAAGAACGAACAAATAAGAGGTTTGTGCTTTAGGACGAACTCGAGCCTCCGTAAAGGATAATAGCTCAAGAGGTCCGAATGTGTATGTTTGAACAACTAGTTCTAGATCCCTCTTACAAGGTACAATGGGGGGTATTTATAGGGAGAAAGGCATAAGGAAAAGACCTATTTACCCCTACATTACAACTGACATAGTAGAAACTATTCGGTATTATAAACAAGGTTATACACGGTAAAGTGCTGTAGGGTAGATGGATAAGCTGAACATCCAATCAATCATCTCTTCCTGCTTCGAGGCCTCCTTCTTCCCTTCGGAGGGTTCTCTATGACTTCGCACCATGGCACCCTCCGGCCGTGTTGGCGTATGCTCCGAACAGCAGTCCGCCACCTTCGGGATCTTCACGGAGCCCACAGAGGGTTAGTCTTTAAGTCTTGGAAATAAAGTAATTTCCCCCAACAGTAGCCCCTCGAATACGCCTTTCTGTAGATAACCTGTTTTTAGAAAGAAGGCAGTATACGAAAGGAACATTTATAGTTTCTGAGGCTTAAAGGGAATTTGAAGATGTTATAACTTAACCCAGGATTTTGGGCCCAATGTTTTAGAACCTTCGTCCTCGAGTTTTGGCACAGTGAGAGAACTCCCTGGGAATGGAACGGTTTCGAAGTGTGAGCGTCGCGAAAACGGTTACGGAGTACCCGTGTCGTGGAGACGGTTACGGAGGGCGATCGTCGTGGGATACCGTCAAAACGACCGTTACGGCGCAAATAGTCATTACCCTCTGTAAAAAAGGTAACAGTCGATTTCTTCAGCGGTTCATACGCCGTTCCAGTGACCGGACCCACTTGTCGGTGACGGAGGCAGGACCTGCAAAGGGAAACTACCCGAAGAGTAGTACTGGTCGTATGGTTATAAAAATGGGAAAACGGAGATTAACCGAGAGTTTTTACCGCATTCACCACCTGCAATTCCCCTTTCTCCCAATCTTCCAACTCCTTGAGCACTTGAGAGCGATGGCGAGAACTAGCCACACCACTCCCGCGGCGGCCAACACCTTGGCACAGAGACAGGCGTGGGCTGCTTCGGCAGCAGCGGTAATGGCGGGAGGTCCGAGCGGTGCTTGGCCCAGGAACCCTCGGGCGCTCCGCCCGCCTTCCAAGAAGAAGATTGCACAAAGCTTCATCATCGGCCAGTCGTTGAGTACTGCTGAATCAATAGAAGAGGCAGTGGAAGGAAAGCTGGGGACGGGAATGAGGACTCGAGTTCCTGGGACAGAGTCAACCCCCCGACCATGAAGCGGAGAGGTGGTGGTCTTCGAAGCCTTTTTCGAGGCGGGTTTGGGACTGCCGGCTGTGGATTTCTTGGCAGAGGTGCTGGACTTCTTCCACATAACCCTGCCTCAACTGTCCCCCAACGCGATCGTCCGCCTGGCTGTCTTCGAATGGGCGCTTCGGGCTGAGGGATGCGAAGGCCGCTCCGAAATCTTCGCGGCAACCCACGAGGCCATCTGCCAACCGAAGCCTCAAGACGGGCCGGGGATTCCAAGGTGACGATAGCCTTCGGTAGCGTTAACTTCCAGCTGCGGAGGGAGCATGCTCTTCATTTCCCTGCCAAAGCCATAAACGACCGATGGTACACAAACTGGATACTTCGGTGGTTCTACGCCGAAGTCGGAGAGGACTCCCCTCTCTCGGGCCCTCTTCAAGAGATCTGGTTTCGGAAGGAGGCCGACATCTCCCCGAACCCTAGCTTGCTCACGACGAGGCAAGGGTTGCTCGCTTCAGTGGCCCGCCGTATGAGCATGCGCGATCTAGCCGAGGAGTTCGTCGGTCTTCGGATCCCTCCCCTCGGAGCCAACTGGCCAATCGTAATCCCACAAGCCTCGGAGGGGGACCTCCGAAACTTAGGTACGTCTTTTCCCTGTTGCATCATATTATATGAACAGATTAGTTATACTCATACTTCTATACCTCTTCCTTTCAGCGGCGCCTCTGGCATTGGCTCCGAAAGACATAGTTCGGGCCACCGAACGAATTCTCGGAGCCCCTTCGGTGGCCGAGAGGCAGAGAAGGCTGGAGTTGGTGGGGAGTTGGGAGCGATCGAACAGGGTGTGGAGAGCCCTCGGCATGGAGCCCCCGCAGCTTCCCGACTTCGCCCCAACCGGAGCAGCTGGCCGCAAGAGGAAAGCAGTGGCCGAGCCCTCCAAGAAAGCTGGTAAGCAACCGCTTCAGAAGAAGGCAGCGAAGCAACCTCCCCACTTGACGCCAGCTTCGTCTTCTTCGTCGCCAGACGAGCGGAGCCCAACTCCCGAAGAGGCAGAAGATTCCGAAGGTGCGACGGCGAAGGCTTTCGAAGCCTACCTCCTGGTTGACGAAGATATGGGAGAGGTCCCCCCAAACATCTCCGTCAGGGAGGGGGTTAGCATGACTCCAACGACTCCTCCCGCACCCGTCGTCGTGCCGGTGGAGTCGGACTCTACTCCCGACTTGCCCTCACTCGAAGCGGTCCCTGCGGAGACTGCAACTCCGATGGAGGATACCGAGGGCAGGACCTCGAGAGATGACTTTGCCAATATCCTCCGGATGTACGAAGTCTTGGAGGATCCGGCGATCCTTCCTCAAGAAGCTCTCAGAGGTATTTTTTCGAAGCTCCTCCTTCTTTGTCAACATTCGCCTGCTATCTGTAAAACACGCTTATTAATTTTGTTATTGAAGCAGTTACTTCTTCGGGTAGCGAAGCTTTGGTGGCGCCGGAAGTCCCTGCTTCCTCGGAGACGGTTATCCGAGCGGACCCTTCTGCTCCTCTGGGGGCTCCGAGCCTGGTGGCAGAGAACGTGTCCTTCGGGGCGGACGACGTGCTTCCCGGGACGGAGTTGGCTCCGGCCGCGGCTACCTCGACCACCGAAGTCGCTTCCGACAACGTGGTTCCGGCCGGAGAGGTGGCGGCCGGGGGTCTGAGTGCTCTTGCTTCTCCTCCCTTCGTGTCGGGGAGGGGTAAGAGCATTTCTAGCCTCGGCCTTCTCCTTGGCCAAACCGCACCCTCCGTCGGTAATTCGGAGGACGAGGCCGCAGCGGACGACGCCCGAGCTTTGTCTTGGCTTCCTCTACTGGCTCCTTTCTTGGAGCACCGGAGCGGCCTTCAAGGACTCTTGGAGCCCTTGGCTGAGAGAAGCCAAGATATTGCTAACTCGGAGTTGATCTCGGCCTTGAGCGAGACTAGGGCTTCGACCCTCAACACGGCCCTCGAAAGGGCTGCCCTTCAGGTATGAAAAAGACACCACAGTTGCTATATTTTAATGGTCATAACTTCTTTAGTGCTTACCTAGTTTTCCTTGCAGCAATTTGCCTTGGCTAGAGCGGCAGCGACTTCCACCGAGGTCGAAATTAATCGACTCAACCGGAAGGTCACTACCCTCCAGACGGCCCTCAATGACTCCACTGGGAGGTCCGTCAGACTGGAGGAAGAAGTTTTGGAGGAACGGAAGGTTAGGGCAGCATCTGACGAAGCCCTTGAAGCCCTCCGTTCGTCAGCCCAGGAAGCCGAAGCCGAACGCGTTGTCCTCTGCGCGGAGGTCGAAAAGCTTTGTCAGGACGCAGCTACCTCGAACGCATAGTTGGTGGAGCTTCGAGGGGCTCTTAGCCAAGCAATGGCTCACAAGAGTTCTTTGATGCTCCGGGTGGCCGCAGTGGACGCGACTGTTGCGAACCTGGAAGCGGCAGAAAGGAAAAATTCCAGTACTGCTGATCGTACCTTGGAAGCTCTTCAGGGTACGTTGGAGTACTTCGGCACTATGTGCCCTTCGTCCTCCGCCGCAGCCTACGAGCCACTCGACCGAAAGCTGACGAGGATCCAAGTTGCTTCATCACTGATGAAGAACTCCGGCATTCGGTACGGGGAGATCTCCAGACAGTGTGCTGGCATCGGGGTTCTTCGTCACCTTGAATCTCTTCGGATTCCTCTTGGCTCGGTTGGAAGCTCGTCCCCTGGAGGCTTCGCGGACGATGACGTGCTGCGGCCATCTCCGGAGGTGGCTTCGGCTTGGGAAGCCTTCCGGTCAGCCTGGAAGACGGACCACAAGGTCGCTGCTAAGGCCTGGATCAACGAGGCCCGCCGGCAGAAGCAAGCTCAAACGAAGCCACCACTCCCTGCTTCACGAGCCCCTCCGGTTCCAGCTCCGCCAGCCGACCCGCAGGTCTAGGCGCTTAGGACTGCTGTGTACCTGTGGCCTTGTAAACCTTGTTTTATTAATGAAAAAGTTATAAACAGTACTTGTCTTGGGTGTTCTGCTCTTTTTTAGGTTTTGTCATGCCCTTCGGGCCCTGACTTCGAACTTCTGGAAACTACCGCCGAGCTTCGAAAGGAGTGGGCAGTCCTCGAGAGTTTGAGACCTTACCGCCGTTCCCACTTCTCTGTTCCTCGCGGGGATGGGGGGGAGGTTACCCTTGAAGTACGAAGGGACGTTTTATCTTATATTAAAGAGGAAGAGAAGGAGGAGGGGTCTTCATCTTCCGAACCTATTGACTCGTCCGACTCGGAGTACCAAGCCGAAAACTTTGCCGAGGCAAGCTCCGAAAGGCTCTTAACATGGGCTGAACTTCAGGAGGAGCAGAAGAAACTGCGAGCCTCGAGAAAAAAGAGAAGCACCCGGCCTAAAAAGACGACTTCAAGCTCCGAAGGGCAAAGTAGCCGCAGGGGTAGTTCTAGGGGTCGAAAGGGTCTCCGTTTTTATTTGGGTTTAGATAACAATTTTTCTTGATGTATGAGTATAATATTTTAATGTGGAATGGTTCGACAGCATGTCGTGTGATTCCTACCCTCCTACCCCCCTTGTGGGTGGCGGAGCCTTTATCACACAAAAGGGTTCGCTAGGCACAATGATTGTCTGAACACCTGCATGCTTCAAATTTGCGCCTCTTATCATCAAAGTTTTTAGATTTTTTTTTACGTATCCTGACGAGCCGGATCTTGGAATCTGCAATGTGGCCACCTTCGGCTCTTTAACGATACTTCGCACCCGGAGGCTTGAAATTCTGCCTTATTTAAAGTCCTTAGACTCTTCTACGGATCCTAACAAGCTGGAGCCTGGAATCCGTAGGTTGGCCACCTTCGGCTCTTTTACAGATACTTCGCACCCGGAGGTTTGAAAGTCTGTTTTATTTAAAGTCCTTAGACTCTTCTACGGATCCTAACAAGCCGAAGGCCTGGAATCCGTAGGTTGGCCACCTTCGGCTCTTTTACAGATACTTCGCACCCGGAGGTTTGAAAGTCTGTTTTATTTAAAGTCCTTAGACTCTTCTACGGATCCTAACAAGCCGGAGCCTGGAATCCGTAGGTTGGCCACCTTCGGCTCTTTTACAGATACTTCACACTCGGAGGTTTGAAAGTCTGTTTTATTTAAAGTCCTTAGACTCTTCTACGGATCCTAACAAGCCGTAGCCTGGAATCCGTAGGTTGGCCACCTTCGTCTCTTTTACAGACACTTCGCACCCGGAGGTTTGAAAGTCTGTTTTATTTAAAGTCCTTAGACTCTTCTACGGATCCTAACAAGCCGGAGCCTGGAATCCGTAGGTTTGCGGAGCCACTGAACCAATGGTTCTCAGTCAGCCCCTTGGGTCTTTGCGAAAAATGCTTGGCTCTTCTAGCATCACCGACCTCCTAATGCGTCCATCAGGAGGAGGGGATGTTCGAAGGTCAAAACAAGTTTCAACCCTTATCTTTATTTATAGACAAAAGAAGTGTTACAAGTGATTACAAGGAAGTCTTAAGCGTAATATCTCTTAAGGTGCTCCGCATGCCATGCATGTTTCAACTCTTCCCCTTCTAAATTAGCTAATTTAAACGATCCGGGGCGTCCTGAGCGTAAGATAACATATGGTCCTTCCCATTTGTTTCCTAGCTTCCCCGGAGCTATTACACTTCGCAATACTAGATGAACTGGTTTTAACTCATTTAATCTGACTTTCGGGTCATACCACGTTTTTGTGTGCTCTTGGTATATAGTCAAGTTGGCGACAGCTCGAAGCCTTGTCTCTTCTGACAAATCTATTGAAGCACTCCGATCACCTTCGTCTCCGTGTTGAATTACGCGAAGCGACTCCCCTTTGAGCTCCGTAGGGGTCATGGCTTCGTCTCCGAAGAGCAATCTGAATGGCGTGAAACCGGTTGATCTAGTTTGAGTGGTTCGGATGGACCATAAAATTTTAGGTAGCTCTTCGACCCATAGGCCCTTGGCCATTCCTACAATTCGGTGATTTAGCTCGGAGAGGATGTTCCCGTTGGCTCGTTCGACGGCCCCGTTGGATTGCGGATGTCGCACTGCTGCGAAGCATAGCTTAATGCCTAGTTCTTCACAAAATGTTTGAAAGGTATCAGCTTCGAACTGGGTTCCATTATCCACCGTTAATTCTCTGGGGACTCCGAACCTGCATATAATATTTTGCCAGAAGAATCTTCGCACGTTCTTCGAGGTGATAGCTGTTAGTGGCTCCGCTTCCACCCATTTTGAGAAGTATTCGATGGCTACCACCGCAAATTTCAACCCGCCTTTCGCTGGTGGGAAAGGGCCTATGAGGTCCATGCCCCATCTAGCCATTGGCCATACCGGGGCAATAACTTGAAGCTAAGCTGGCGGGCGATGGCTCCGTCTGCCCATCCATTGGCAGCCTTGGCATGTTCGAACCAGGTCTTCCGCGTCTCTAACGATTGTTGGCCAATAAAACCCTTGCCGGAGCGTCTTGCCTGCTAGTGCTCGAGGGGCTAGATGACCTCCGCACAGCCCTTCGTGGATGCCTCGAAGTATGTCTTGACCTTCATGCTGGGAGATGCATCGAAGCAGTGGTGAGCATACCCCGGCTTTGTACAGCACTTCCCCAATAAGTTTGTAATTTCGAGCTCTTCATTTCAATCTTCGAGCTTCTGGGCCTTCCGGAGGGTCATTGCTACTTTGCAACATTGTAATTATCGGAGCTCGCCAATCTGTAGCTGGAATGCACATTACTTCTGATGAGGGTATTTGGTCAGCTGCTGGCTGCTCTAATTCTTCATAGAAAGCGCCTTCCGGGAGGTCCATTGCTCCTGCTGCAGCTTTTGCAAGAATATCGGCAAGTTGATTATCTGCCCGAGGAATGCTTCGAACTGTAAACCCTTTGAATGTTGCTTCGGCCTTGCGGATTTCTTGAAGGTATTGCGCGAGATGTGGGTTTTTTGCTTGGAAGCTTTTGTCAATATGCCCCGCGACGACTTGGGAATCTGTCTTGATCACTATTCTTGTAGCTCCGAGTGCTTTAGCCTTCCAGAGGCCTAGCAGGATTCCTTCATACTCGGCAACGTTATTAGTGGTTCGAAAATTGAGTCTTGCGGAATACATTGCCTTTTGCCCTGATGGTGACAGGATGACTGCCCCTGCCCCGGCACCTGATGCTTGATAGGCTCCATCGGAGAATATTGTCCAGAAACCGTCGAAGGGTTCTTCCGGGTTCCATACTGCAGATGGAGTCCACTCTGCTACGAAATCTGCTATAATTTGAGATTTAACAGCCGTCCTTGCTGTGAAGGAGATTTCGAAGGGTGCCAGCTCGACTGCCCATTTTCCAACCCTGCCTGTGGAATCTTTGTTTCGGAGCATATCTCCAAGAGGATACGATGTAGGGACGATGAGGTTATGCGCCAAGAAATAATGCCTGAGCTTTCGCGAGGCCATTACTAGGGCATAAGCAAATTTTTCGAGCTCGGAGTATCTGATCTTGGCTCCGGATAATGCCTCCGACACAAAATAAATTGGGTTTTGCACCAGCTTTTCTTTAAGCTGGACTTCTCGGACCACCACTGCGCTTACTGCTGAACCTGTTGCTGCAAGGTATAAAAGCAATGTTTCCCCTGGAAGAGGAACGGTTAAGGTTGATAATGTTCCGAGGTATGCTTTTATTTCTTCGAAGCTCTTCTGGCACTCCGGTGTCCAGCTGAAGCTTTCGGAGCCCTTGAGCGCCTTGAAAATTGGGAGGCTTCGCTCTGCCGATCTGGACAGGAACCTGCTGAGAGCTGCTAGCCTTCCTGCTAGTTTCTGTACTTGCTTCAAATTCTCGGTTGGAGCCATTCTTTGCAGCGCACTTATTTGTGTTGGGCTGGCTTCGATCCCCCTGCTCGAAACTAAGTACCCTAGCAGCTTCCCTGCTTGTGCCCCGAATATACATTTTTCGGGGTTGAGGCGTACTCCACATGCTCGGAGGCTCTCGAAAGTTTCAGCTAAATCTAGGCTATGCTGGTGCTTCTGAGCACTTTTTATTACAATATCGTCCATGTAGGCCTCGACATTACGGCCTATCTGATGACCTAAAGCCTTAGCTATTAAGCGAGAAAATGTGGCTCCGGCATTCCGCAAACCAAAAGGCATTCTTACATAGCAGAATACTCCAGAAGGAGTTATAAAGCTTGTCTTGGCTTCGTTTTCGCGCTTCAGCCATACTTGATGGTACCCGGAATAGGCATCGAGAAAGCTTAATAATTCGGAGCCGGTTGTGGAATCTATCAATTGGTCTATTCGGGGCATTGGGTAGGGGTCTCGCGGGCATGCTTTATTTAATGAGGTGAAGTCGATACACATGCGCCATTTGTTCGAGTCCTTCTTTCTTACAAAAACAGGGTTAGCCAACCACTCAGTATGGGCTACCTCCCTGATAATGCCAGCTTTTAACAATTTTTCTACTTCGGCCTTGGCTAAGCTTGCTCTTTCTGCTGATAGCTTTCGGAGCCCCTGGCGCACCGGCTTAGCCTTCGGGTTGACGAGCAGACTATGCTCGATGATGCTTCGGTCGACCCCAGTGATATCTTCGTCGGTCCAAGCAAACATGTCTAGATTTTTCTTGACGACTTCTTCTAACGAGGTGGTTATTTCTGGAGATAGCCCCTTGCCGAATTTCACTGGGTACTCTTTGCCGTCTTCTGAGATTATTCTTGTCTCGACATCACCCTCCGGGCTTGGCTTAAGCGAAGATCCCTTCGGAGGGCTCAAGGCCTCCGGTACTTCCTCGGCGCTTTTTGCCACATTATGCACTTGTCGGGGGTCCAATGGCTGCCCATGGCCATACTCTGTCCTTCTGGCTACAGCTTGGTCTCCTGAAATAGTGAGCACCCCACCTTGCGTGGCCATTTTGAGACAAAGGTAATTGTGATGTGCTATAGCCCCGAATTGGTTCAACATCCCTCGACCGAAGATAGCATTATAAGCGTAAGGGGCATCCACCACATCGAAGATCACCTCTTCTACTCGGGCCAGCGGCCCCTCTCCGAAGGCAACCTCGAGGCCTATTTGGCCGAGGGCATCGAGAGGCGGTCCTGAGGACCCTTGAAGCGGCCGGGCTGCTGGAAGTAGATGTCTGCGGAGCTCCCGCCATCTACCAGGATCCTTCGAACATCTGCTCCTGCTATATCGGCAGAGATGACTAATGGGTCAGCATGGGGAAACTTCACCCCTACCGCATCGCTGGCTGTGAATGAGATGGGCACACGGGACCATTCTGGCATCCCTTCAGCGGAACTTGAAGTCCCAATGTGTCCGACCTCGCGGACGTACTCGCGGCGCTGTCTCTTGGACATGCTGCCGAGGGTCCCCCCTCCGGAGATGGGCAGGACCACTCTCTTGCCGCGGTCTTGCGGGTCTTCTTGCTTTGGTGGTGGCATAATACTGGCCACCGGTAGTCGTATGGGGGCTTCGAGGGCACCAGCTCGGGCCACAGCTTGAACAGGCTCCGATCGTGCCGTCGGTGGAGCTCGATCCGAAGTACCTCGCCTGGTATTTCGCTCAAGGTACTCACCTCGAAGGGTTAACACTGTCTTGCAGTCCTTCGTGTCATGGCTTCTATTGTCGCCATGCACGCAACAAAAATGACTCTGGCGCCTACCAGGCATCCTTTCTTGAGGCCCTGGTGGCCCAGCCTTGAAACTTTTTACCTGCTGGAAATTGGCAGGTGCCTTCGAAGCTGAAGGTGTAATGTTTAGCACTTCCGAGCGGAAATGCTTCTTCCCTCGCTTGTACTCGCTGGGGCGGTTGTCTTGTGGAGGTTGCGGTGTGGCGGTGGCTTCTGGCTCCCTTTTGACTTCCCGGAGGGTGGGTAGTGTTGCTTCAACTCGCCGCAGACATCCTTCCTCTGCCTTGGCATACTGTTCGAAGTATGCCATGAGCTGTGCCACAGACGTTACCGGCTTCCGATGGAGTTTGCTGAGGAGGTCGGGGTTCAGCACCCCTTCGCGGGCAGCATCAACTACTGAGGAGGTAGAGATGCCCTTGATTTGTGACTTGGTGTGGGCGAAGCGTGTGAAGTACTCCCGGAGGGTTTCTCCCACCCGCTGCTTCACCTGAAACAAACTTCCTGTGGACATTGGGGCCACGAAGGTACCTTGGAAGTTGTTCACGAATTTCTTTTTGAGCTGCTCCCATGAACTGATCGATCCTGGCTTTAGGGACCAGAACCAGCGGAGCGCCACACCTTCGAGAGCGAGGGGGAAGCATTTTGCCATGGTGCTTCGCACCCCTCCGCTTGCTTCTATAGCCAGGGCGTAAGAGCGGGCGAATTCTCCGGGGTCCGACCCCCCGGAGTATTTGTGCAGCTTCGAGGCCTTGAACTTGGGGTCGAAAGGCACTCTCTGTAGATCAGGGTGCAATGGAGACTCATTATCGAAGGAGGCATTCTCGGCCTCCTCTTGGACTTGTATAACTTCTGGGGGATTGCGGGCTCCATCGTCTTGAGGCCCCCTTGGAGTTTCGGTGGAAGCTTGAGTGCGGAGGCGATCGGCGGCCTCTTGCCTCCATCTGGATACCTCCTCCTGAAGCCTGGCTAGCTGCGTAGCCTCGGTTTCGGGAGGGCCTTCGTCTTCGTCGGAGGGTACTTCTGGATCCCGGCTTGCTGCGTAGTCGGTCTGAAGCATTGTAGGAGGAGGCAGAGGGCCTCGGGGCGCTCGACGCCCAGTGGCCTCTGCAGGAATCGCCGGATTAGCTGAGGGTCCGGCTCCGTTGGTCCGAGGGGACCTTCGAAGGGGACCCGAAGCTTGACCACGCTTCGGAGGCATGGCTAGCCGTTGAGATGTCTTGGAGATGGAGGACTTCGAACGACTCGAGGGGTCGAGGGAAGGCCTTCGAGCTGCACTAAGAAGCCCTCAACTGAAGGGTGCGCGAAGTCTTGGGACTCCGAGGCTCCCTCCGTAAGTGCTCTTCGGAGTGCAGTCAGCGGTAGAGAACAAGCTTTTAGAACTTGGATCCCATGGACGGCGCCAACTGTTGGCGTAAAAGTTACGCCAACAGGTTCTCGGTAATCAAGAACGAACAAACAAGAGGTTTGTGCTTTAGGACGAACTCGAGCCTCCGTAAAGGATAATAGCTCAAGAGGTCCGAATGTGTATGTTTGAACAACTAGTTCTGGATCCCTCTTACAAGGTACAATGGGGGGTATTTATAGGGAGAAAGGCATAAGGAAAAGACCTATTTACCCCTACATTACAATTGACATAGTAGAAACTATTCGGTATTATAAACAAGGTTATACACGGTAAAGTGCTGTAGGGTAGATGGATAAGCTGAACATCCAATCAATCATCTCTTCCTGCTTCGAGGCCTCCTTCTTCCCTTCAGAGGGTTCTCTATGACTTCGCACCATGGCACCCTCCGGCCGTGTTGGCGTATGCTCCGAACAGCAGTCCGCCACCTTCGGGATCTTCACGGAGCCCACAGAGGGTTAGTCTTTAAGTCTTGGAAATAAAGTAATTTCCCCCAACAGTTGAGGTTGAGGAAGTGCAGGTAAAAAGGATGTATGTGGTGACTGAGGCACGCCCATCTGATCTAAAAAATACCCACCCATCTGCGCGAAAAATTGCTGCATCTAGGTATGCACCTGAGCCTGCATCAGGGCGTGCATTCGAGCCTCCATCTAGGTCTGCCAACAGGATGTGCATTCAGAGAACAACGGGGAGGTGCTACCGAAACAATGGGTCAGATCAGAACAGTGCATGAAAACGAGGTCAATCTACGCATCCTCCGGTTGTCCAAACGTGGACAATTCGAAACAAATTATGGCCATAGATATTAAAAGACATGCATATTCTATACCGTAACTCTTTCGAATGGGAGGCACCTAGGTTACGCGACAATACGTAGCAAATCTAACAAAACTCATAAATAATAGCCACTATGGCCAAAAATAAGATTGCATGATGGCTCACATACATTCACATACACATATATTTCACGACACGATGGCTGGCATCCACATACACAAGATATTAATCAACATAACCATTAAAACATAAAAATATATTACAATGATTACATTAAAATTTCTAAAATATGTATATTACAACAATATATACACATCATTGCATTAAAAATTTTACAATTACACAATATACAATTAAACATGGCATTGAATTATAAAATGTAGAATTAAACATGGAATTGCATTTTAATAATTAAACATGGAATTATATTTTAAACATGGCAAATTTTACATGTAATTAAACATGGCAAATTATATTTTATACATGGCAATTAAACATTGCATTACAAATGTTGATAGCAAAACATGGCATTAATGGTCGAAATTGTCAAAATATCAATTTTTGGTAATTTGAGCCGAAATATGCCTTTCCTGGCACAAGCCGGTCCAACCGTCCATAGTAGTCCAGTCCGACCAGACATGTAGGCCCGGTCAGACCAGTCCAATGGGTCCGGTCAGACCGACCCAAGTCTGAAAATTAGAGATAGAGTTTGTTTCGGGCAGTTTTGATCTATAATTAAATATTAACCACTTTTGGCCAAATCCTACTCAGATTAGGTGTCGGGGAGCTTGAGACGAGACCCTATAAATAAAGGGGTGAGGCCGATTCAAAGGGTATCTCCACAGATCAATACTTCAAAACCCTAGTTTTGAATCGTACGTTTACTTTCATCTACTTTTCCGCCTTAGTTCAGTCCATCTTCGTGGGTTTACGCTGAAGCCCCCTGTGCATCACGTCGTAACCATGGTAAT
Organism: Zizania palustris; assembly: GCA_019279435.1. Classification (NCBI taxonomy): domain Eukaryota; kingdom Viridiplantae; phylum Streptophyta; class Magnoliopsida; order Poales; family Poaceae; genus Zizania; species Zizania palustris. The sequence goes on along the minus strand of JAAALK010002127.1, from coordinate 140,419 downwards.
CATTGTTGATTCGCATGTGAATCACCTGTTTAATCCACGTAATAGATTGTTATCGTTTTTATCGGTTTTTCTTGCTACCATGGGGAATTCGGTCTCTAGGCCGAATTGTATTTGATCTACGTTTGTTTTGTACATATTTCACCCTTAAATTCCTACCCAAGGAGTTCATGGGTAATTCTTACAAGTTTGTTAGGTCAACGGAGCCCGAGGCGATCAGATCAGAGCTTGGCGGTCTAACCGGCAATACTTCACTGGTCTGACCAGGTGTTGCCATGCTGGGCCATCAAGCTGTTGCCGACACGGTCCCCACTGCCCTCCGCATCACGTGTGCCGAGGTCGCATGCCCGAAACCGTGCCCCGGTTCGACCGGCATACCCTCGCAGGTCCGACCGGATCGTTCCACAGTAAACCGCTCAGCGCCAGAGCACCCTTCGCACCGGGTCCCTTCGTCGGTGCGCCCGTCGGTCTGACTGGGTACACTTCACCGGTCCAACAGAGCTCACTCCACAATCGAAACACCTCGCATCGAAGCCACCTCGAACCAAACCTCGCGGCATCGGAGCCCTCGTTCTGACCGTTATAATGGTGGCAGGAGTTCCGAGGGTGCTGGTTTTTTCAAAATATTTGCCGAGTGCCTTTGACGTGACACTCGGCAAACATGAAATTGCACCGAGTGTAAATAGTTTGTCGAGTGCCCGATGAAATATACTCGGCAAATCCTCGGATACTTGGTAAACAATCTGTTTCCGGTAGTGTAGAAACACATGATCTAGTTTGGTATTTTATTTAAAAAATACCACATAGAAATATAATTTCGAATAAAAAAGGTTATTTTAAAAAAGTTCATCTGTTCTTCTTATGTTCAGCCCAGAGCCAGTCTTGTTGGACCGTTCTTTGAGCGCATTATTGATTTATTGGGCCTTTACACCCAATAATAATATCACAGGCCAGACCATATGTCTCATGGCCCATATGGGCCCAACCCGTTAGTCCTTCCGAAGAATCCGCCGGCGAGCCGGGAGCCCGGGACTGTGCTGGCGGCGATCATGGCTTCTCTGTGCGTCGGCCGGCACGCGAACCGATACTCGGCCAGCCTGCCCACCGGAGCGAGAGAACGCGGCAGTCGGCAGAGAAATTGTAAAATGGCGAGACGAGAGCGGAAAGGATGCGGTGGTGGCAATGGCAACAGTGAGGGGGACACAGGTACGGCCATCCTCCTCGTGCCGGCGCCGACAAAGCAAAAGCTAATAAGCGGCGACGCGAGAGAGAGAGAGAGAGAGAGAGAGAGAGAGAGAGAGAGAGAGAGAGAGAGAGACGAGGAACCATGAGATGGAAGAGAGGACAGCGACAGGAAGATGGAAGGCGCGGGTCCCAGCGCCGGCCGGCAACAAGATCCCCTTGCCCGCACGCCCGCCCGCTCTCCACTCCACTCGACTCCTCCCCCTCCCCATCCCATCGAATCGAATCACACGCGCGCCCGCCATTGCCACTTCGCTAACCAGGCGTTGGTTAGCTCTTAGCTGTATGATCATTTGCCCCGCCGGCCTAGCTGACGCCTTCCGTGCTCGCTGTTGAGAAAGTGAGTTCGGGCGCGGCATGGAGATGAGGTGGGCGGCAGCGCCGCTCACGATGCCTAGGCGGCGTGCGCCTGACGAGCCATCGTTCTCGTCCACGCTGCTAGACGCCATCTGCGACTCCATGGACAACGGCGAGCTCGCGGGTGGCGGCCGGGGAAGAACGGCAGGCCTGGCGGCTGCGGCCAAGAAGAGGCAGGAGGCGGCGGTGAGCTACTACTATTACAAGCCGTCATTGGCCGCCAGCCACCGGGTGCGCGCGGCGGCGGCGGCGGCGGCGAATGGTGCTGCTTCCCCGGCGAACTGCTCAGGCCGTGGGTACTTCTCGTCCTCTGAGATTGAGTATTCCCTCCGCCGCCTCCGCCCCATCCGCACGTCCGCCGGTGGCGGGGGAGACGGTGCGGCGCTCCCGTGGAAGCAGCAGCAGCAGCCGGCTGTGGAGAAGGCGAGGACGGCGAAGAAGCCGAGCTCTGCCTCCTCCCGCGGGTGCCGCAGGCCGGCCTCCCCAGGCGCGCGGCTCGCAAGCTTGCTCAACTCCATCTTCTCCGGAAAGCGGCCTTCCGCACAGCGCCCGGCGGATTCCCCGGACCGGGAGCCGGCTTGCTCGACGGCGACGACGTCGTCGTACGCGCACGCGCGCTCCTGCCTCGCCAAGAAGCCGTCCACGGCGAGGGCGCGGCCCAGCCGGAGCAGGACCGTTCGGTTTCTGGACATCGATGGCAAAGTTGCCGTTGCCGCAGCTGCCGCGGGCTGTCGGCAAATTCCGGTTGTGGAGGTCGAAGCGGACACAGACGGCGGTGACGACGAGAGCAGCGACGGGAGCTCCGACCTGTTCGAGCTCGATAACCTCGCGACCATTGCTCCGACGAGCTTCTCGGGTGGTCGTGGTGGCTCCTACGGTGGCGAGCTGCCGGTGTACGGGACCACCGGAGTTGGAATCCACCGTGGCATTGAACGGCGCCGCCCTTACGGCTATGCCCTTGGTCGGAGCAGTAGGGTCGTCTGATTTTGTTTTAGCTGAGGGGGTTAACTGTAAAATAGCCTGATAATATAGTCCTCTTTTTAATTTTCTAGGGTTTTTAGGGTGCAGACGTAATTAATTGTATCAGTACAATTTGCACTTGTGTCCTTTGTGTCAATTGTCAGCGCACCCAATTACTCATAAGTTACGTTTCTTTCCAGTTCAATGTAACAGGAATGTACCTGTAAATTATCAAACCATTGTTTTTTAGTTATTTCATTTACCTACTCTTAAGAAATAATAGACTCAGAAACAAACCCAAAGAAGCTTATAAAATTTTGATCTTTTAGGGAAGATTTAGAAATGCATTTTTGATTGGCCACATAGCATGCACGAAAAGCAACCAAACTTTCAAGCCACAATGCATGTAGTGGAAAAATACATTGGATCGTTTTGTGTGGAATTTGCATGGTCTTTAGGGACCATTCTGCGTATCTATTATATTACGAAAGACAATTCGGGAAAAAGAGGCATAGAAAAATGCATATGTTCCTAAAAGCCTATAAATTACCACGTTAATCAGAGAAAATAAATAAATAAATATTATTTGATTATTGTGGATCTACATTATAACGATAGGATGAAAGCTAAAGTTTTATATAAAATATATTTTTATTTATATTATCTATATAAATTGATGCGAGAGTTGCATCTCAAACCCAATACAATTCTAATTTCAGATAAATTGCAATTCTTGCTTCCCACAAGATTGCGCTAGAAAAATAAGCTTATTTCTTATTACGCTTTGCATCATGACGCTTGCAAAACACCACAAAAATATCATACCAGAATACGATGCAAAGTCCACGTTGTAAACTACCTAATCCAAATAATTTATCACTTGATCATTCGTGGCACACTCATAAAAGTATTTCTTGAGAAGTTTTCTCGTTTGACATTAGATAGATATCTTTTGTCAAGCTACTTGGCATTATAATCTATAGTAGTTAATTAATCCATGTATTAATCCTTTGACTATTATTATTTCAACTAATCGTTTCATTGGTGAAGCACAACATCCTATTTTGTTTTTTTTATAAATTGCACTATGATATCTTCAGATATTAGAGAATTTCTACGGAAATAGATTATCACATAAAGATGATCATCCTAATAATATAATTTAGACAGTATTAAGATATCTTTGTTTTTTATCTGTAACAAACCATAGACATTTAGGGGATGTTTGGTTTGAGGGACTAAATTTTAGTCCCCATAACATCGAATGTTTAGATACCATTTTAGAGTATTAAATGTAGACTGTTTATAAAACTCATTCATAATCGGTGGATTATTTGCGTGACAAATTTAATAAACCTAATTACGTCATGATTTGACAATGTGATGCTACAGTAAACATTTGCTAATCATGAATTAATTAGGCTTAATAAATTCATCTCGCGAATTATCCTCCGATTCTACAATTGTTTTTATAATTAGTTTATTTTTAGTTTTTCAATTTAATATCTAAACGTCCGATGTGACGCGGACTAAATTTCTTAGTTATTTTCATATTATAGTCATTTTAACGTTTAAAGTTTCTCTAAAAACGGATATTTTTTCATATACTTTTTTATCTCAACTAACCAGAACCATATTTAGTTATTTTTTTACCTACCACATTATATCAACCAATCAGAACAATTTTTTTCATTTAATTTATCTCTCTGCGAAAAAACACTAAAAATACTTTTATTATATTACAAAGCTAGTAAAATAAATTTGAAGCCTACCGATAGAATAGACTGTGCCCATCTCACAGTCTCCATCAACTTTTATGTGGTCTATGGACGTAAATCCCAACGCCTGTCAGTGGCAAGCACCGTAGACTAGAACCAAAGCACGCTGCACGCATCTATCGCTAGTTGATCAGGCTCGCTTAGCGCAGAGATCAGCAGCATTAGCGTTTCTTTCCCTAAAAAGGAAGGAAAGCCAAAAGCGATCGAGCGATCGATGGATCGAGAGAGAGATTTGACAGGGGATGCACACGCTCTGTCTGCTGCCGCTTCCGCCGCACGAGAAATCATCATCAGAGCGAAGGAATCATGGCTCGTGAGACGGCCAAAAAAAAAAAAGAAAAGAAGAAGAGGAGGGGGCCTTGCCATGCTACGCCGTGACACCTGACAACTTGGCAACGAAGCGAAATGATGCCCGTTGCTCGCCAACGATCATGACGCTTTCGATCAAGAACAGCTTCTTCCTTCAGTAGCTTGCAGTTTTTTCAGGGGCAAGATTTAAAAGTTTGCGAAAAAAATTCGAGCTGAATTGAAAAGAGTACGCTAAAAATTCATCCAAACCTACCAAAACAATGTTTTTTTGTTTTTTTTGCCGTTTGAAAAGATCGAAATTCTGGCAAAAATTCATGAAACCGTGAACACAACACGTCAGGCATCAACAATGGCCACAGTTTGGAGGTGGTAGAATACAGATACGACAATACTGCATCATACATATCTTATATTTTAAGATATTAAAAACAAAATAAATAAGATATTTGTATCATAATTTATGAATATTTTTAGGACAATTTGGCAAAATTGGATATTGTGGTAGCTATGGTGATTTTCGCTATTTTTTTTTTCAACAGACTTAACACTCTTTAGATGAACCACCGGAGAGACTTGATAATCTAGGTGGGTTGATCTATCAATTTATTGATGTTGAGGATCACTAAAGCCAACGAATTATAGCATTCTGTTTTTCGCTAATTAGTAACTTTACGGTATAATAATTATTGAACATGTTAATTTTTTTAGATTTGCTAGTTAATTATTCAATGTATTAATATTAGTTAATTTATATATACATATTACGTGTATCGTACAATTGAGGAATTTGGTTACTTATCGTGTATCCGACAACATGGTTTGGACGAGGTAGTAATACTGAATTACTCATCAGCGATTACTTTACTTTACTCCAATGGATGTTGAGAGGCAGGGAGCTTAGTTGTGAATGGAGTTGGAGTGACAGGTCGATGGCTGTTCAGTCTGACGAGCTCTCGATGATCTCGAAAGACCAGAAAGCAAAAGGGATCGATCGAGAATGTGACAAAAGATGAAAGTAAAGCAAACAAAGGTTCGACCTCGCTTAGCTTTCATTCTTTCTATCTCTTTCCCTCTCTCTCTCGGAGAATCCACGCGCTGACGCGCTGTTCGATGGATCGATCGGAAATGTCGACGGCGGTTGCAGCAGCGCCGGCGGCGATCCCGAGGAGGGATGTCCCGCCGCGCCCCCGGCGGATCAAAAGAAGAAGAAAGAGGAGGGGGGATTTTTGGGAGGCCGAGCTCGCGCTCGTGCCTGGGGATTCCCGCGGCGTTGCCGCCTTTGCTCGCCGATCCGATCCATCGGCGCCGCGCGGAGGTGCAGCCACAAGCGGAGGGCGGGAACGGCCACGCCCGATTACATCGGATCGGCGGCGGCCGCCGCCGCCGGCCGCGCAGTCCGGTCCTTCCCATCTCTGCCTGCTTTATGCTTTTGCGTTTTGGCGAGGTTGGGTGGTCTGGGTTGAATCGAAGCATGAAACGAATGGAATTTACTGTGGTTAAAATGGCGATTTGAATGAAAAATTCGCTATAAACGGCAAGTCTAAATATCATCCAGATAAATATATGACAAAAACATCTTCTTCTTAAAAAAACACGTCTTGACAATACCAATAAATCAACGAGTGTCACTGCAAGTATATCCAAACTCGCTTATAATCTGAGATAGGCGAACAAAACTACGGTAAATCATTTGAAAACATGACCACTTTACTCATAGCACCAAAACAAGCGCGAACAACTAACCTATGTGTGAGGCATGCCATACCGCTTGCTCATGGAGCACATAGCATAGAGGAGCCAGCGGTGTAACTGTTTTCAGACCATGTAAGAATCACTCTTGAATATATTTAATCTTTAATATTTATTATATTATAAAAAGATGAGTTGATAGTGATTATCAATTTTACACCTAATATGATGCCTATCTTAATCACGTCCTGCCCCACTCCCATCTCCTTCGGCCACCAAGGTAGACACATCCGTGAGTGCGTCAAATAGATATGATCTTTTCCGCATATATTATGAACATATTTTAATTTAGATGACTATAAAGTATAACTTTTTTACGTTTTATGATTTGTTATGTAGTAGGTTATATGTTAAGTTGGCTTATGGTGTCAATTAGTTCTTTTAGATCAATACCTGATCAACAAAACAATTAAATTATTGATACTTTTATGTCTAGACAGATGTAGGCACACCTAAATATAAGGACTGTTACTGCCCCTCGCATGCCACATCATTGCCGGTCGTCACGCGAGGAGATGTGTCTCTCGTGCACGCATCTCACGAACGAGTCTGAATTTGCAAATCGTCCCGTGAAGCTATGTTTTCTCTGAATTTAATATTATAAATTTCCGTTTTACTTTTTGTTTAAAACTTAACCAAGTTAAAAATATACTAACATATATAATAAAAAATAAATATATATTTTATGGTAGATTTGTAAAGCTATTTTGATACGTAATAGTTGATATATTTTTATATAAAATTAGTCAAAAATATTTTTAAATAATAAAAAGCCAAATAATTATAAAATCGAATGAACGGAGTACCAGATTGTGGAACTATGGCAAAAATTGGGCTAAAACTAAAAGCCCATAAGTTTGGCCCACTACGAAAGAGGTGTGGATGGGTCAGTTCCTGTCTCTACGGTCCATATCAAGGTTTGCATTTTCATTTGTACAAGAACGTCTTCCAGTTGAACTGATGTTTATATTTTTCCACGAAAAAAAAAGAGGGTCTTGCATTCTTCTTCCTTGCAAGATACGTCATACGTCCATGCAATTTTCTGATTGATGAACGCATCTATGGATAATATGCCGGCTGTTGTGTTCATAGTCGGCAGCTCATTGGAACCAACACACCCCCTGCATGAAACGTTGGAATCCCAGATGATGAGATGAAGCATGCCGTTTTCTTGATATGATCGCTAAATTTGTTCACGTCCCAGACGAATTGTTCTCAAATGGTTTTTCCAGTGTAGACTGCCTTCAAAATCTAATTTCCAAAACAACGAGGTGTGGGAGCAAGCAGCGCGGCGGATCAGAACAGGCTAAAGTTTTAGGCCAATCTATTTATTCCAAGTTAAATAATTTGGTCTTAATTTATATTCTAGGATACATATCTAATAAAGGATATAAAGCGGCGACTTACTCGTCCGTCCGCAGCCTTCCTCTCCGTACAGCGGACCTAAAAAACCAATCAAAATTTATACTCTAAAAAACCGGTGCAACCGCCCTAAAAAAACCGGTGC
>JAAALK010002127.1:0-131520 GCA_019279435.1 Zizania palustris | reverse complement strand
CTTACAGAACAATGCGTACACATGAAACCGCAAAACGAAATTGAACGAAAGGCTAATATTACACAAGGCAAAGAGGATTTCACTCACCGACAGGCCAGCCCGGGAGGCGAGCAGCAGCAACAAGGATGGGAGCATCGCTGGGGTTCCTCATTCAGGCAGTCTCCTTGAGGATTCGCCTTGTACACCGCCTATCGGCACTACAAATCACCTTGGAATTGCTGAGCCAAGGGAGGGAGGAAGCTTGGTAGATCTGTAGAAGGCATGGTGCTTGGCTAGGGCCTAGGGGCAACAAATGCAAGGAGTATAATGAAGAAGATTACCTAGGGTAGAATCGTGGGGAACAGAGGAAATATATTGGCGCGAAAAAAAATCCTCTTGCGCGCGGGAATAATTTTAGCGATTAATGATCTCTCTCTGCATGTGAGGAGCCAAATAATAAATTTATAGAGCTCTTATTTTAGAGTGTTTAAAGTATCTATTGAAGGTAATTTTTTAGTGCTAATCTCTAAAATTTAGGGATGGGAGCTGTAACACCCCAAATTTTCAAAGAAATAAAAATATTATTTAATTCAATTTCTTGAATTTATTAATTTGGGAAATACTTTAAATACCCTCTCTACCATTTTTGAACTACAACATAGAGTTAATGACCAAACCAGGAGCTGGAAATTTTTGTATAAACTCCCAAGGCCATGATATAATTTGAGAATTTTTATAAATTTTATCAACCTTGGAAGTAGCCCTAAGATTTTAATCTATTTTCTGGAATTATTTTTATTCGGAAATGTTTTGAAACAGTATTTGGCCCCCCCTCCCTTCTCTCTCTCCCGGCCGGCCCAGCCCGTCACCCTCGCCCACCTCAGGCTGACAGCCCGACCCCACCTGTCGGCGCCAATCGCCTCCCCTCACGCGCGCGCCTGACACCACGGTCCCACTCGTCAGTCGCCACCCTCACTCGCTCGCGCTCGCTGGTCAGTGGCCCCCACCTGTCGGATTCATCTTCCCCGCGAGATCCGCCCCCAAATCCCCCCCTCTCACCGGCCGACGCAATAACGTGCCTCGGATCCCCTGCCCCCAACCCCCTCCCCTCAAATTGAGCCCGTCATTACCACCCAGGTCCACGGCGACCGTTTCCCCCAATTAAACCCGACCGATTCGCGTCCAGGTTGATGAATCGAACTCAACCCGAGCTCGCCGGCGTTTAAACGCGTTTTATTCCTGGCCACCATAGATTACACCCTCTCTGCCCCCGCCGATGGCCCTATTTAAACCCCTGGTGTAGGACCAAAAGTAGCGACCAGAGGGGGGGTGAATGGGCGCCTAAAAATTTCTTGCTAAACTATATTATAAACTCAACACCCAAATGAAATTAAACAAATAAAAATATTTGCACAACAAATTATACGAACCAAAGTTGTCTAGCCTAGAATTGATCGGTATCTTAATATAAATGATATTTAAGATAAACTAAATAGACTTACTGCAGTAAATAAAATACATAGATAAAATTCGAGATATTAATATTTCAGTGTAGAAATAAAGTACTAATTGAAATAAATAATGGGTCATTAAAAAATTAATTCAGGATTAAGCCAAAAATATTTCAGGTAAAAACTAGTATAAAAAAATAATTGCGACTAATAATTTTTTCTTTTTATATGAGCAGATTAAATAATATTTAAATAAAAATAGTTGAGTACTAAAAATATTTGACAGATTAAAATACCCACAAAATTTCTGAATAATTTTTCAGCTAATTAATTAATAAATGATTATCTCTAACACTGATCTACAAAAAGATAGGGGATTAAAAAAACTAACTTGCGTAAGAATTGGTCTTTCTTTGTTTCCGCATGCAAGTGTTGTAGGCTTCCTGGGATGGAGATCGTGGAAATACTTGGTCCCTGTAGCAGCGGGTCCCACGTGAAGATGATCAACCTGCAGTTAGTCACGTAGCCTGCTGCAACTTGCCTAAAAAAATACTTTCCACCGTGGATGCCTGACACACGAAGTGACGCCGTGGAAAAATGCGATGATGTGGCGTGCAGAAAGTTGTGCGCCTGTTGCTAATCCTTGGGAAGAAAGCCTAGCCGGCAGAAAGAAATGGTATTTTGCTTGCCTCGGGAAACGTGCGCCAATTGAAAATCACGGTGGAAATGCTCTGCGCCTGGCTGCCGGTTGCCGTGGAGAAGCTCACCGAAGAGCGGCGACCAACAAAATAGTAGATCTAAAAAAATTGCTGGCCGAAAAATAATATGGACTGCAGATTGATCTATTAGAAAACAGTCATCTATCCCTAAGGAGATAGGGGCCTATTTATAGGCAAATCCTAATACATGAAAAGACTAATTTACCCTAGATAAAATAAACGACTCTAAAGTAAATTCCGAAAATTACTAAAATATTCTTTAAAAAATCACCTGACTCAAATAAAAATATTCTAAACTTAAAAACTAAATATTAATATCCTAAAATCGAATTAATGATAGATTGTCAGTTTTGCGCCGAAACTGACAAAGCGTCCACCATCTTCGCACCGGGTACCCGGATTGGGCCGACACGACCCCGCAGCTCCCTCAGCCCGACAATCGCTCGCCGCCCGTGTACCTGAGTCAAACCCAGTCAACAGACCAGTGGATCATCTGCCGCTCCTAGCCATGTGCCCGGATTGGGCCAGCCCGACTCCGCAGCTCCTCTGCTCGGCCGTCGCTCACTGCCCGTGTACCTGAGTCACATGCGCCTCAGACTCGGCAGGTCTTCATCTCTCCCTTCCATTGACTTCCGTTGACAATCACTCATCACATCTGGAGTATCAAAACCATATTCTTCAACATGGTTTCTCACCTGGCCACCCGCATTTCACCCCCACGCTCACACGCTGCGAGAACAAACAGATCCCTTGCATTCCGCGTTTTAGCGCACCACCGTCGCCCGTCCTCCAGCCATCGCTCGCCGTCGCCGGAGTCCCCCTCCGCCCTCGCCGACCGCACCGCTGCGACCGCACGGACCTCACCGACCCCGGCCATAACTCCGTCGTCGACGAACCCCGCTGGATCGCCGTCGCCGCCAAGGACCCGAACACCTTCGCCGCCCCCGCTCGTCGCCGGCCTCGCTCCGTCGACCATTCGTCACCGCAAGGGTACCTTCGTGATCCCCGTAGTGCCCTCTTTCCATTTTAGGCCTTAAGCACGACCGCCGTCGCTCGCCGTGGCCTCTGGCCCGCTCGCCGTCGCCGGAGAAGACGACCGGCACGGGTCGAGTACCCGTGCCGTGTCGGATTTGATCCTGGCCATGCGATCTGGATCTAACGGTACCGATTAAATCCCATGTGCGGTTTAATCTGCGCCGTCAGATCTGAGCGAAGGGGTATGTTTTAATATTGCGCGTCCGTTAGTTTTAAAAACCCACGTTTAATCTGGAGCGTCCATCGCGTACCGGTTCGATGTTTTAATCCTGGCCGTCCACGTCACTTTAACTCTCCCGCCTCGCCCACACGCGTTGGATCTGGATCCAACGGTCCAGATCAATCCGGCGCATGCGCACAGTGCGCGGGTTCACCGTGGGCCTGGCTCACCGTGGACCCGAGGCGTTTAAAATTTAGAAATAAATTCCAGAAATGCTTTTAAACTTCAAAATTCATATCTGGCGCATTTGAACTCAAAAAATTGCCATTCCAATTTCAGAAAATTCATAATATTATTCTCTACCCATTAGTTCAATAAAAACAATATGTTACTTTAGACTTTTTCATGTTTATTTAAATAGGTATTCAAATACCCTTAGGGTAAAAATGTAAATTCAATTATTTAAATTTCAGTAAAATTCATATTTATTTTCTTTCTGTTCATATATTGAATACCACTACATTGCCCATGAACCTTTCATTTTAAATTGATTAGAATGTTTAAAATGAGATTACTCACATTTAAAACCCTTTCTCAAAGAACAACACTTCATTTTAATTCCTTTTAAAATTATTTATAAAATGAATTTCAGAACCTTAACAACTCTGGTTTTCTTTACATTAAACTACCTTAAACCCATATGCTTGTTGTATGATTTTATATTGTTTAGATTGGATGTTGTATTTATTTTATTTTACTTTTTATATTGGGAAGACTACGACGCCGCCGAGGAGCCGGAATATTTCCCGGAAGTTCCTCCCTCCCCATTCGCTGAACAAGGCAAGTCACCAAACATCATTCTTGAACATGTTGAACCTATGTTTTATTAAATTATCGCTAAAACACATAGGTTATACATGCATTAGTCAAATGAAACCCCTATGATATATTTATTTAGGATTCCCCGACCTTGATGTGCAACCCAAGCCATGCTATCTCGCATAAACTCCTTGTCACCATATGATTAGTGTTATTAGCTAGTGTTCAATGTATTGACACGATCGCTATAGAATAAAAATGAGTCGTAGCAAGATGGTTCTACTATATGATCCCCGTTACTTCTTATCCTTGGAATTCTGTTGGTGATGAGTTATGATTGTGAGTGTATGCATGGTGGGTTCCGGGTGCAAGCTAGGGTATTGGTCGGTAGCACCCGGGGCACTATAAGGATCGGTCTGAGGGATCCGTTGCAATACACTTCCGTACTAACCACAAGTCTAATGGGTAAGTCCTAACTAAGGTATGGAGTGTTCCAAACCGAGGCCACCATTTGGAGATGGGTCAAGCAGCACCTGCGGGTGGCTTGTACCAACGTGGCGCAAAAGGGGGTGCGACGTTAGCCGGGATGCGGCCCGGCGCGCCGGCGAAACCTAGAGCGGGTGGTTATCGCTTGGAGCATTTCATGTTGAGGTTTTGGCACGAGTTCCCGTGGTATGGGTCATCTCGTTTGGGATGAGTGTGTGCCTTGTGGGTATAGTAGTACATCTCTGATCAGAGTCTTAAATCTTTTCGAAAAGCCGAGCCCACGATCAAGGGCGGGTTGCGTGACATCCCACAGTTAGATTACTTTGAATATGTATGTGCATGATGGCTTGGCATGTAAGGACTGTTGAGCGAGGAGGTAAAACGTACTCCTCGAGTTAGATGATGTTGTTGATGCTCATGTTTACTTTTCCGCATGATTAAATTTGACTACACTAAATGCAATAACTGAAAAATGTACTTTTCCGCAACGTTAGCCATTACCCTTCCTTGTTTATTATCCTGCATTATTACTTGCATTTGCGGTGGCTTGTTGAGTACTTTTTGTACTCATACCCGCTGAACCCCACAGAGGATGCCTACTATGAAGATGGTCTGGAGTAGCGACCCAGTCAAGAAGAAAGATCCTGAAGAAGATGTTCGTCATGCAGTTTATTTTTATTATTTTAATTACACACGGATGTAATAATTATGGTCTGCGTACCATGAATGCTCGTCGTATGTACGTTGTCGCATGATGAACCTCTTGTATTATTGTTTTTCTTTGGAAATTCAATAATGTCTCGATTTTGGTATATCGGGGCGCCACAGGAGCTATATAGAGCTTCTATTGGAGATGCTTTTAGAGCATCTCCAAGAGTACTCTAAAAATTGACTCTCTATATAAATTTTGGGGATTTATTTTTGAGATGTAAATACCTTTAAATATGTTTATCACTAATAGAGTCTCTAAATTAGAGTATGTGAGTATGTTCCCTATAAATAGGGAATGAAATGATTAATTTTATGGATCTTTTATTTTTGGGAGCTATTTAGAGTATTTATTGGAGGTATTTTTTTAATTCTAATCCCAAAAATTTAGAGAAGGAAACTCTTGAGAGCTTCTCTTGGAGATGCTCTAATATAGAGATTCCGTTGAAAGAAAATATACATATAGGCATGACCAGTCCTAAGAATTTAGGGGCCCACGACAGACTAAAATTTAAAGTCCCTTATACTGATATAACAAGTACTTAAATTTATACATATATACAAAATTATTCTTTACATCGTCGCTCGTGTCAGTCATGTGTCATGATTGTGTGATTAAAGAGGATTGTCTTCTGTTCATTTGATGACTTGGTCGTTTGATATTTAGAATTTGTCCTCGTAAATATAACATGGACCGACAGACATATATACAAGGCCAGTGGATTTACATATGGGTATGTCACACCAAAAAAAATTATATGTCATTTGGTAATAATTATTTTCCAATTGGTTATATACCTATTAAATTCACACCATAATTCAATGTAAATATACTAAATAATATAATAAGTCTTAAATTGAAATATTAAATTAGAAACATTATACCAAAAAAACAAAGAACAAATACTATGCTATACTCTCAACAACAAAACGGTGAAGAAAAAGAAATAATTATTTAGAAGAATAATGTAATTTTAGAAGAATAATTATCTCCAATTTATTTATAGAATAATGTTTTGTTGGGTGTTTGCTAGGATTATGCAGTCAATTTAGTTATTTTGAGCAATGCATTAAGATAAAACCCCATATGTAAAAAATTAAATCTTATTTCCACAAAACACTATTTGATTAAAAAATATATATACAAAATATTTTACATTGTAGTATTAACATTGTAGGCACAATTTTGTATTGACATTTTAGTATGAAAAACAATGAAAGACCTAGGGATCAAACCTGCACCGTGATGAGAGGCCTAGTACTCTTATACTAATATACAAAATATACTTATATATATATATGAAATATTATTGATACATAATTAAAATACATCTAAAATTAAAAAATATTTTTTTATTTCTAACAAAATTAGTTTAGGAAAAAATTGGCGATGGTATAAAATATTAAAACCAAAATTTAACAAATTATTTTAAAAAAAAATTAACACATGAAGTTAGTGTGTATGCACACACGTGGGCCCTTATGGCAGGTGGGGCCTGGGCGGTGACACCACTGCTCCATGTCCGACATTGATATACATGGCCGACATTGATATAGAAAATAAAATCTACAATCACAATTTTTTAAGAACTTAATTTTTAGTGTATTTTTTGGAGATGCTCTTCTCTTAAAATTTTGAATTTTTATTGATTGTATATGCTATTTTAATTTCTAACATGTTTATCATTTAATAGAACTAAAGGATTTAATGACATATATTTTTTCTAATTTTCATTAGCTTCATCCTTATCATTCCAGCCCCACCTTGCTCCGACAAGTCGGCCTGTGAGTCTACAGAATCAAACGAGCAGGCACGTGGACCACAAACTAGAATCATCAGCGATGATCTGAATCTGAGATCTAGCCAAGCGATCAGTCTTCATGATCTCCTCTCGTGATCAATTAGCATCTTCGTTGTAGTTGCTATCACAATTATTATTTATAAAATAACAAATATGGTTTAAAAAATATTTTTATTGTACTTACTACTTGACTTATTATTTTAAAAAAACTTGTCATTCTTCTCTCCACACTTGCTACATCTAGCATGCCAATCAAACTTGTTATTCTATTGAGTGTTGAGTTTGTTTAATTATTTTTATTTTCTTTACATGTATATAAATTGATAAAATATAACTACATTCAAATATAAAGTCATATTTAACAAGTACATTGGAGTGAATAATAAAATAGTAAATCAATTTGAATAGGAAGACTTACTATTGTTATGAATAGCAAGTCAAAAATAATAACTACACTAGAGATGCTTTAAGCTGCCAGCTAGATTTAATTGTTCATGGGTTGATGTTGCAATCAACTTTGATTTTTTTTGTCCCAGCACTATTGGACCCATAAATCAGCGACAAAATACCTCCTGAATGTAGATAATGAATCATGATCACATTTAAGATTTTTTAGCCGTTTATGCATTTCCACTTTAGCAGGTCCGTGAGCAGCAGATCAGGTTGTGATCCGGATAGGTTATCTTAGCTGCCCTACCTCTTGTACGTCGTTCAGGTCATTCGATTATGTTTTCCCTTTTGTCTGGGCAGATGACGGTACACGCGAGAGCAGGGTTTAATATTTCGGAATGCATTTTCTGAAATTTCGGGATTAAAGGTCTTCCTCCCCGCCCGAAACTTTCTCGGCTGAAAATTTCAATGTTTTTAAACTTAGCAGAATTATATTTACTCGAATTTGGCCAATAGAATTTCAATGTTTTTAAACAGCTAGTAGCATGCATTAAACCAAAAGAGTTATATGACGATGAACCGTTTGGCACACTTCATTCAATTCGTATATTTGGAGCAGGAGAGAAAATGTATGCGATTCTGACGAGTTTTTACTGGTTTCACGTACCATTCGCCGTTGACTTTAGTCTGCCCACAATTCACATTTTGTTGTATCATATGGCATTGATGTCGATTGAGCTGGTTAGTGGTTTTAAGATCAGTAAAGTTGTGTTATCTTTTTGATCCCTGGCTGTCATATATGTTGGGCAAAGTAAGTGAAGAAACAAAGGTAGCGACTCCCACGCGCCTCGTGATCTACGCAACTTCGTGTTAGTAATTAGATCTCAGGGAGGAGAGGGAGACCGAGTCCCTCTCCTCCCTGGAAACTCGGAATCAGCCTAACAGACCCCCTGGTCTTTAGGCACCTTGATCGGGGGTGCCCCAACCAAATTGGTTGAAGGGCCCCTGGCGCACAACACACTATAAATAAGGGCGACAGTGCACAGAACAGGTTGATGTTCACGTGCTAAGTCACCCCAAAAAACCTAAACCGATCTATGCGCGTGCTGGAGCGTCGGGAAGCCCCCTTCGACTCGCCGGACTTCACACCGCCACAGCGCCATCGCCATGGCGTCCTCCACGACGGCAAAGAACAGAGGTACATGCCATCCCTATGCTTTTACCCTACTGGTCTAACCCTAGGCGATCCTAAGCCTCATTAGTTCTATCAATGGTATCAGAGCATAGTTGTTCTAGGGTTTAGACTAGTTAGGGTTAGGGTGACGTCGGGCCCTCTTGAGACAACGCCACCACCGCACTAAGTACCCCGCCCCCCATGAGCCCTCTGCAAACCCTAAACATTCTGGCTAAGAAAACCCCTCACATACCCTGCTAAGAAACCCTAAGAATCCCCTCTGTTTCCCCTAGTCTAACCCGCAAGAACCCCTCGGGTTACCTCCACACCCGAACCCCAACACCCTTCGGGTAAGAGAAGAAACCACTAAGAAATCCCCTCTTCTAAATCCCGCAAGTGAGGAAACCCCCCCGTTTTGGCCGAAAAACTCAGAAAATCAGAAAAAAAAACAAAAACATTAGGGTTAAACCCTAACCCTAACTAATCTCTAAGGGCCAAGGCTGGAAACTTACCTCGCGTCAGGCCGGATCTGGTTTTGCCGGACTCCGGGAAGCGGACGACGGGGCATCTCCGCTGCTCGCCGTTTCCTTACGCGGCGCTCGGCCTCCTCGGTTTCGGGTCATCCGCCGCCACGGACCGGCTCGACGGAGTGCTGCTCCCCTCGGGCGAGCTGGCGCTCCGGCGAGCGGACCCATGGCGGCGCTCCGGCGTCCTAGCCGCTCGGCGGTAGCTCTCCGGTGCCCTCTCACGCGCGTGCCAGGGGAGGGAATGGGGCTAGGGTTTTCCCGGGGTCGCGGCGTAGGGATTTTATTCGGGCGCGATTAACGGGCGGCCGTCGGATCAGATCCGATGGCCCGCATCAATCGAACCGGTTTTGGCCCAAGCGGGGCGTGAATTCGCGGCCCAGGCCCAGGTTGCGGCTTGGGTGCGCGCGCGCGGGGGGTGGGACTATGGGCCGAGACTGTTTTAGCATGTGGGCTGGGCCTTTTTGCATAGTACAGGCCGAAATTCAATTTCTGAATTTCCAGGATTTTTAGAATTAGTTTTTCATTTATATATTATCCTGAAAATTCAGAAAAATGCCCAAAATTAAGGAAAAGATAAGTTATCTTTGGATAAAATTTTGTATAATTTTGATCATACACAGTACTTTTATTCTGAATTTTTTAGCATTTTTAAAGTACTTTTATGATATTTTCTTTATTAAATATAGTCTAAGGACTATATTTAATTGAGGAATATTTGTTTAAGTTTAAATTTAGAATTTTTATTACTGTTTTAATCAGTGTATTAATTAAGATTAAGTCTTCCGCTGTGCATACACTATTTAAAATTACTCAGTAATTTTGTGTTGTGAGTTTTAAAGCATTTTAGTATTTTGTGATATTTATTTATTAAATTAGTCTAAGGACTACATTTAATTGAAGAATATCTATTAGGAATTTTGTTTAAGTTTAAATTCAGAATTTTTATTACTGATTAAGCAGTGTATCAATTAGTTTTTAAGTCTTCCGCTATGTATACACTGTTTTAAGATTAGTACCATACTCATCGTGTCAATTAAGTAGCATTTATTCTGTCAATTAGATTTGAACCAACGAGATAATTTAATTTGACATTATAAATATTATATTTTGATAACATAGTAATTTTATCTCCTGACCAACATTGGTGATGAAATTACTGTGGTTCAGTTGAATTGATTCTATTTCTGTCCAACAGTGATGTAGAATTAATTCGCTTTTTTTTAAGTTTTTAAGCATGTCACATGTTAATTTTGACCAACGTTAAATTTTCATGTGTCACATTATGTCTGTTATAAGATATTTGATAATGTTCTTTATTAGAAATGTTCTAAGTTACATCTCCGTCATTGAGTCTCTCAATGATAAGTACTATGTTTCAGTTTAATTGATTCTAATTCAGTCCAACGATGTTTTAGAATTAATTACAAATCTAAGTATGTCACATGTTAATTTTGACCAACGTTAAATTTTCATGTGCAATATTTATGTCTGTAATATAATGTTTTTCAAAACCGTTCCTTTTAGTTAGTAAGTCTTGCAAACTCTCCATCATTGAGCCAATGGTAAGAACTATGGTTCATGGAGAGAAGACATTGAGATAGTGCTTGCGCTAAGGGACATTGATCTTGCATTGCTGCATGATTGTCCCACTAAGTCTGTGGAGCCAGTGATTTATGACGATGAGAGCCAATAGGTTTTCGTTGTAAGGTCACAAGACTTCACAAATTTAAGGATTAAGTACGACTTAGAGCGTATTAAGTGGAATCAGTCGAACCAAAAATGCTTAAAGATAATTAAGAGATTCTTTTGGACAAAGTTAGGGGTTCTATTCCACCTTTCGATACTGCAAAAAAGTATCTCAGGAAGGTGGAAAGTCAGTCCATAGGACCCCACCATGCGTATGTTAGTAAGCTTATTAAGAAACTTGAGAAACCAAGGGTTGGTTTCGGTGTTTTGTGATGAGTGATTGACTGGATTTTACCCTCTGTTCGAAGGGTACCTCCGGAGGGGCTTCGGAGGTGGTACCTCCGAAGGGTGTTCGGAGGTGTGTCACCGGAGTGTGTTCGGTGTTTGCTTGCTGCAGCTGTGCAGCGGAGTGTGGCTGTCGGAGGGGTCCGGCAGTACACGATGACAGGGTTCGTACCGATGGCTTCGGTACTTTGGGCGGTACACCGGAGTGTGTACCGGAGGTTGTTAACCCGGAGAGGTCTCCGGAGTTCTGGATACACTTGTCTGTTTGTCAGTGGTGCGCAGGGACTTCGGAGGCGACGGACAGGGTTCGAGCCAGGTGAACCTGGGTCAAGCGGGTGGCTTGATGCCAGGGGAGCGGGGAGCTCCGTCACGGTGGCTGCGAAGGTGGTCCGGGTCGGTCCTCGGGTCGAGGCGTCCCAGGTGAAGGCAGAGAGTGCGGAGCGTGGCTCCGGCTGAAGGTACTCCGAGACAAGTCCTCGGAGGTGAGGCACTTCGAAGGTACTCCGAATGGAGTGACTTCGGAGTTGGTGGAACAAGTCCTCTACGGAGGCATGGAATTCGAAGTGTGCTCCGGAGGGAGACACTCGAAGGTGGCCCGACGAAGGTCTCAGAAGTCGAGGCGCATCGAAGGCATGGTCCGGGTGAGGCTTGTCGAGGAGTGTGCTCGGGGAGAGGCACTGCGACGGAGTGCTCATGGAATGCTTCATGCGGAGGCCTTGGACGAAGGAGGGACTTCGAAGGGTGGTACTCCGAAGGTGGGGCTTCGGAGTGAGGATGACTTGTGGTGCTTCGGCCATGCATGGCTTCGGTACACGGACGGACGGTGTTCGAGCTGGGAGTAGCTGCGAAGCCGTGGTGATCCACTCCGGAGGTGGTGGTGCGAAGGCCCAAGGGCTTTGACGGCTTCGGCTCAAAACCGTCACTGTATCGAAGGACTTCTTCGGCGGAGCGAAGGCCAACAGGCTGCAGGCTTCTCGCCGAAGCTACCGCACCCTCTGGTGCGAAGGGAGGTTCCAGAAGTCAACACTGTAAAGGCTGACACTGTCTGTTCTGAAAAAGGCTGACACTGTCCCCTCTGCAGCTGACAGAGAAGCCTCCAAAATAAAGGTGGACTACCTTTTGTACCCCTTAGTTCTGTAGAGACAAAATGGATGTAAACCCTAGGGGTAAAGTAGTCACTTCCTTAGGATGAAGCCGTGGGCTATAAATATGGGGGCTCGGTAGGTAACATTTAACACTTTGAGCATTTACTGTTGAGCTCCTGTAGACAGACCTCACTGTATTCATTCTGAGTTCAATTTATTTCAGTGTTCCTTGTTCAAGCAGCGAAGCCCTGCTTCTTTGTGCTTTTGCTTGAGCTCGCTTTGCATACCTCGCTAGTCTTTAGTTCACCGAAGCCTGTCTTGGCGAAGGGTGTTTTTATCGCGAAGTGTGCTTTACAGTGTGCTGTCGCTCTGTGTAACACGAGGCAAGACCTCGCTGCTTACTAGCGAAGCCCTGATCTTTTCCCGTAGTGCTTCTTGTGTCGAAGCCCTTAGCGTGGTCCGTTTTGTGTGCGTATAGACCTTCGCGTACGAAGCCCAGCACCAGTTGCTGTCGCCAAGTACTTGGTCGAAGTCCTCAGAGGGCTGTCCACTCTTGCGAAGGGTGAAGTGCGAAGCCTGCTCGAAGCACCTCGTGTGCGGAGCCTGCACTGACTTAGCAGAGTAGTTTTTCGAGGGTTGTTTGTGGAAACGAAGTCTTCTTGGCTTCGAACTTTTGTTCCTCCGAAGCCTGTGTTCGGAGCTGTCGAAGTACCTCCGAACCAGACCTTCGAAGGTTGTGTTCGAAGCCTGTTCCGCAGAAGACAGAACAGAACCGAAGGCTAAGTATTTAGCCCGAAATTTTAAAAGCTCCCATTCACCCCCCCTCTGGTCGCCGTTTTCGGTCCAACAATTGGTATCAGAGCTTGGTTAAGATCACCAGTTGACCTTAACCGGTTTTGTGATCTGTTGGCGACATGGATAGAGGCAGTAAAATTCCTCTGTTCGATGGGACAGACTTTGCATACTGGAAGGTGCGCATGGAGGCTTACTTGTTAAGCCAAGGAAATGCAATTTGGGAGATTGTGGACTCACAATACTCCATCCCTGATACCCGCACCACTCAAACCGAAAAAGATCAGTATATTGCCAACTCGAAGGCAAGGAACATTCTGTTCATTGGTTTGAGTCGGAGTGAGTTTGATAGGGTGCAGCACCTTAGGACTGCTAGGGAAATTTGGACAACACTCACTGTCTTTCATGAGGGCTCTGCTCAGATTAAGGCCAGGCGCCAAAGCACCTACAATCAACAGTATCAGCTGTTTGTGCAGGCACCTGGTGAATCTGTAGATGCCATGTTTTCTCGCTTTGACGCGATAGTGAGTAACTTGCGATCCAACGGGACGCTTGCTTACAGTGATCACGATAGGGCTATCAAGCTTCTCTATGCTCTTGATCGTAGCATATGGGAAGTGAAGATATCCAGCATTGAGGAGTCCACAGGCTATGACACTCTAACCTGTGATGAACTCTTTAGCAAGCTGAAGTCCACAGAGATTGCCAAGGCATCTCTTGCTGTGCACAGAAGCTCTTTGCCACAGCCATTGGCATTGGTTTCTAGCACTAGCCGTGGCACCACTGCAGAACCAAGCACATCAGGCACTTGTGTTCTTGCAGATGGTTTTGCTTTGTCCTCCCTGGTCTCCGTCACAAAGGAGCAGGTGGATACTCTAGCTGATGATGAGCTTGCTCTCATTGCCCGGAGGTTCACCCGCTTTCATCATGAGAGATGGGATCAGAGGAGAAGTGGTTTTAGTGGCTGCTATGAATGTGGCGACACCTCTCACATTAAGGCCAATTGCCCCAAGGTCAAGAAGAGAGATGAGAGTGACCGCCTCAAATTCCACAAAAAGGAGAGGAAGCCCTTTGTGAAGGGCAAGCGCGGCAAGATGGCTAAGAAAGTAGCCAAGGCCGCTTCCAGAGCTTTTGTTGCTGCTCTCAGCGACATCAACACTTCCTCAACTGAGGAGTCGAGCTCTGAGGAGGAGGAGCCCCCAAGAAGGAGGACAAGAAGGACAAGAAGGAACGTGACTTCACCGGCCTTTGCTTCATGGCCGACAGCGATCACAGCGGCGATGAGCTTGACTCATCTGAGGTAAACCTATCATCTGACCAGCTTCTAATTAAATTGGATGAACTGAATGAAGTTGTGCTAGGTCAGGATAGATTGCTTGTGCAAGCCGCTAGAGAAAGAAAAGACCTTAGACTTAGGCTAGAATCTGTATCCACTGAATATGCCATGCTTAAGTCTAAATATGATGATGCTGATTGTGAATCATGTTCTGTTGTCATGAGTGAGCTTGCTCAGTTGCGCTCTGTACATGCTCAAACTCTCTCTGAGCTTGAGACTGCACAGAAGCAGCTTTTGGAGGTGGATTCTAGACCTCATGAAATTATTGATTGCATGAACTGCTCTTTATTGCGCGATAGCATTAATTTACGTGATAAGCATGTTCATGATCTAGAGGCTAGATTGGAGAGGGCCGGTAGTTCTAAGGATGTGCAGCCTGTGTGTGACACATGCATTACCCTTAAGGACCAGCTAGGCACTGTTAGAGAGCGAGCTGAGAACCTCATGTCCGAAAATGAATACCTTCTTTCTGTGGTAAATAAATGCACTGAGGGGAAGGGTAGGATGGATTTGCTCTTGGCCAAGACCAAGTTGTGTGCTGACAGAGCCGGGGTAGCTCTAGGTTTGGGTTTTGAGAGGATAGCTTCAGACAGTAAGTCCAAGACTGTTTTCACCTCTCCCACCACCCTAGAGAAAGAGAGAGCTGTGTTGGACACCCCATCAGCCAAAAGGCCTACCCATCCACCAAAGAAAACCACACCTCCTATCAAGAAAAATCCTCCCAAGAAAACCACTCAAAAGAAACCCAAGGAGCCTGTGAGAGTTGCTCCTGTGACCCATGAGAGTGCCCCCAGGAGAGTGTTTCATTGTTCTTATTGTCAGCGGGCGGGTCATTTGATTGGTTTCTGTTTCCGTCGCATCAAGGATGAGCGACGTGCACAGGCGATGAGCTATCAGGACATGCATTACCCATCTTTAGGTATGCATGAGTCTGAGTATTACTCTCGTCCTGTTTTCGAGGCTCCTCGTGCTTCTCGGAGAGGTTTTGCTCCTCGAGGTGTTCACCATGTTCATATGGTGGTAGACCTCGGGCGAGTAGTTTTGTACCTCGTCAGAGTAGGAGACCTCGTCATGCTTTGCGTTCTTTGCATGTAGGTAGACCTAGCACTTTGCATCATTCTGATTATTATGTGCGTAGACCGTCTGCTTTTACTGTGCCTACTACTCGTGTCACTCAGTGCTGGATGCCTCGTCATTATTTTACTCACCCCAGCACTGAGCGATCGAGACGTTCTTATCATGTGTAGGCGACAGGTCGAGGCTTGGAGGGCACGTGGATCATGGACTCCGGTTGTTCGCGCCACATGACCGGAGATGCAGCTTGGTTCTCCAGCCTCACAACAACCAAGCAAAGGGAACATATCACCTTCGGAAACAATCGAAGGAGTAGAGTGAAAGGTAAAGGTGTGGTAAGAATTAACTCGAATTTCACTCTCAAAGATGTTGCTTTGGTTGAGAACCTGGGATACAATTTGCTGTCTGTATCTCAGTTGCTTGATGAGGGCTTCGAAGTGCGATTTCATCGCGATACTTCGCAAGTGCTCAATTCTGATGGCGTTGTGGTGTGTAAGATCTTTAGAGTTGGGAGAGTTTTTGGAGCTGATTTTTCAGAGTCGTCTGGTTCTTCTCATTGTCTTGTTGCACATTCGACTTCTGAGCTTTGGAAGTGGCATAGGAGACTGGGGCATATGAGCTTTGAGTTGCTCGCTCGTCTGAGCGCCCTAGGTTTGATCCGAGGATTGCCCAAGCTCAAGTTTGAGAAGAATTTAGTTTGCGCTCCTTGTCGACATGGTAAAATGATTGCCGCTTCGCATTCGCCAGTCACCACAGTGATGACTGAACAACCCGGAGAACTTCTCCATATGGACACTGTAGGTCCTTCTCGGGTTAGTTCTTTAGGCGGCAAGTGGTATGTTTTAGTTATTGTCGACGATTTCTCTCGCTACTCTTGGGTCTTCTTTCTTGCCAGCAAGGACGAAGTGTTTTCACACTTTCGGAGCTTGGCTTTGAGACTTTTCACTGAACTCCCAGGTGCATTGAAATTCATTCGAAGCGATAATGGCACCGAGTTCAGAAATAGTCTCTTTGTTGACTTTTGCATGGAGCATGGCATAGAACATCAATTCTCTGCTCCGCGGGTTCCTCAACAGAACGGTGTTGTTGAGAGGAAAAACCGCACTTTGGTTGAGATGGCTAGGACGATGCTTGATGAGCATAGGACTCCTAGAAAATTCTGGGCTGAGGCCATGAACACTGCTTGCTACATCTCAAACCGAATTTTCTTGCGCTCAATTTTAAATTTGACATCTTATGAGCTGCGTTTTGGGAGACAGCCCAAGGTTACTCATCTTCGAGTTTTTGGCTGTCGCTGCTTTATCCTAAAACGTGGTAACTTGGATAAATTTGAGTCGCGATCTTCTGACGGGATCTTTTTGGGTTATACTACTCATGGTCATTCTTATCGTGTTTATAACTTGGAAACTAACACTGTCATCGAGTCATGTGATGTGACTTTTGATGAATCAACCCCCTCTGTTAGTTCTGCTCTTGAACAGGCAAATGAACACGACATGGAACAGACCTTGTTTGAAGAAGAAGATCCCGGAGAATTCGAGGATGATCCCCTACTACCCTCGACATCGACCCCCGAAGCTGACCCCGCTTCAACTACTTCGGCACGAGGTCCCGAAGCGACTACCTCAACATCGGTCATCTTGGACCACTCCAACGCACAAGTTGAGGGGGAGACTGCATCCCGCCGTGAGGCCCCACATCATGTCCAAAGGATGCACCCTCCCGAGCAGATCATTGGTGAGCTTGATCAAAGGGTAACACGTTCTCACGCTCATTTCACTAATGCTGCTTTTGTTGCTTCTTTCGAGCCCTTAGATGTTAGTCATGCACTTTCTGATTCTAGTTGGATCAATGCCATGCATGAGGAACTTGAAAATTTTGAGAGAAATCAAGTCTGGACTTTAGTTGATCCTCCACCAAATGTTCATTTCATTGGAACAAAATGGATTTTCAAAAATAAACAAGGGGAGGATGGAACAATTGTTAGAAATAAGGCCAGACTAGTAGCTCAGGGCTTTTCTCAACTAGAAGGGATTGATTTTACTGAAACTTTTGCACCTGTTGCACGCCTTGAGGCCATTAGGATTTTGCTTGCCTTTGCGACATCCCGGGGATTCAAACTCTATCAAATGGATGTCAAAAGTGCTTTTCTTAATGGCTTCATAGGTGAAGATGTTTATGTAAAACAACCCCCTGGTTTTGAAAACCCCAAGTACCCACATAAAGTCCTTAAACTTCATAAGGCTCTTTATGGACTCAAGCAGGCCCCTCGGGCTTGGTATGATAGACTTAAGTCTTTTCTGCTTGAGCGAGGGTATTTGATGGGCTCTGTTGATAAAACTTTGTTTACTCTCAAGCATGGCAAAGATTTCCTTCTAGTGCAGATTTATGTGGATGATATCATCTTTGGTGGCTCTTCTCATGCTTTGGTTGCCGAGTTTGCAGATACCATGAGCAGGGAGTTTGAAATGTCAATGATGGGTGAACTCACCTTTTTCCTTGGTTTGCAAATCAAGCAAAGCAAACAAGGTACTTTTGTCCACCAGACAAAGTACACCAAGGACCTGCTCAAGAAGTTCGACATGTCCGATGCGAAGCCCCTCGCCACTCCAATGGCTACATCTGTAGCATTGGACCCTGACGAAGATGGAGAAGCCGTAGATCAGAAGGAGTTCCGAAGCATGATCGGCTCCCTCCTCTACTTGACTGCCACGAGGCCGGACATACACTTCGCTGTGTGTCTGTGCGCTCGTTTTCAGGCTTCACCACGAGCTTCGCACCGCCAAGCGGTTAAGCGCATTCTAAGGTATCTCAAGCACACCCTTGAATTTGGCATATGGTATTCATCGTCTTCATCTTTATGTCTTAGAGGCTATTCAGATGCGGATTTTGCTGGGTGTAGAATTGATAGGAAGAGTACCTCTGGTACTTGTCATTTTCTGGGTACTTCTCTGGTTTGCTGGTCTTCCCGCAAACAGTCTAGTGTTGCACAATCGACGGCTGAGGCCGAATATGTTGCTGCAGCTAGCTGTTGCTCTCAGATTTTGTGGATGGTTTCCACTTTGCGGGATTTCGGGTTAGATTATAAAAGTGTTCCACTTTTCTGTGATAACACTAGTGCTATTTGTATTGCAAACAACCCGGTTCAGCACTCCAGAACCAAACACATTGATGTACGGTATCATTTTCTCAGAGATCACAATGAGAAGGGTGATATTGAACTTCAATATGTTGATACCCAACACCAGCTTGCCGACATTTTTACAAAACCCCTCGATGCTTCTAGATTTGCTTACTTGCGTGGGGAACTTGGCATTTGTCACCCTTACGGCATTTTGTGAGGGGGAGCTGATTTTAATTGTCTTGCATATGCTCATTATGTGTGGAATTGCACTTACATCTTTTGCTATTATATGCCTGCTTTTAATTCAAAGAAATCATGACAGCTCAGCTCTATGAAATATGTCTGGAACATTGGTTGTGCATGAAGTTTTATTTTCTAAAATCAAAACTTGCTCACCGCACAATCTTGTATCTAGCTTGTTTAGGCTGGACTGCTTTTAGCTATCTTTTATCTACTTGACAGCAAGACACTGTTCTTTGGATGCGAAAATTTGCAACTTGAAAAATGTGTTCATTATTCATGGATATTCATCACAATATTTCATTCATCTGAATCAAAATCAAAATCCATGATTTGCCTGGTTTAAATGAAAAGATCCAGGAGGGTTTGTTTGTCGCACTACTCTATTCTGGACTGCTTACCATTGCACTTTGGTCTGAACTGGGATAGTGTAGTGTATGCCAAAATCACCGCCTTAAGCTTCAGATGGCTTTCATGCCTAGGCTTGGCTTGATTGGAAAGTATAAGGTGGACAAACAAATAACCCCTGGCATTAAGAAAAAGAACAACAAAATTAATTGCTCATCAAGTTTGCTTTCACAGCTCCTTTTGAACAAGACTTGTCTGTCTAGGGTAGAACTTGTTAGCTTTGCGCAGTCCTTGCCTTCTCATGTCTAACTACTGTGATTAAGTGGTGATGCTTTTACTTCAAAATGACAAAATCACATGCCATCATCTTGTTTCACAGATTGTTAAATTGAGCTGAGCACATGATCATTTGTGTTAATTTTGGCATATTTTTGCATTATATGTCTTTGCAATTCTATTCATTTCGCAGCTTTGCATCTTTTGAATGCTCCTTGATGCTTGCATTGCCAAAGGGGGAGAGATTTTGCTATGTTCTCTGATGCAAGAAGGCATTATTTCTAAAGGGGGAGAAATTTTGACATAACGGGGGAGAAAAATTTGCTCAACTCAGGGGGAGTTTTTATCCAAAGGGAGTTTTGCCGAAGGGGCTTTTACTCTTTTACAAAGGGAGAGAAAATTTCTTTTATCAAGTGACATGCTTTGGCTCTTTTCTGAGTTTTTATGGTCACTTGTGTGCTGAACTTTTTAAATTTTCTTGAACTTGGATTTGGTTGTCAATGCACTCATCAAGGGGGAGATTGAGAAACCAAGGGTTGGTTTCGGTGTTTTGTGATGAGTGATTGACTGGATTTTACCCTCTGTTCGAAGGGTACCTCCGGAGGGGCTTCGGAGGTGGTACCTCCGAAGGGTGTTCGGAGGTGTGTCACCGGAGTGTGTTCGGTGTTTGCTTGCTGCAGCTGTGCAGCGGAGTGTGGCTGTCGGAGGGGTCCGGCAGTACACGATGACAGGGTTCGTACCGATGGCTTCGGTACTTTGGGCGGTACACCGGAGTGTGTACCGGAGGTTGTTAACCCGGAGAGGTCTCCGGAGTTCTGGATACACTTGTCTGTTTGTCAGTGGTGCGCAGGGACTTCGGAGGCGACGGACAGGGTTCGAGCCAGGTGAACCTGGGTCAAGCGGGTGGCTTGATGCCAGGGGAGCGGGGAGCTCCGTCACGGTGGCTGCGAAGGTGGTCCGGGTCGGTCCTCGGGTCGAGGCGTCCCAGGTGAAGGCAGAGAGTGCGGAGCGTGGCTCCGGCTGAAGGTACTCCGAGACAAGTCCTCGGAGGTGAGGCACTTCGAAGGTACTCCGAATGGAGTGACTTCGGAGTTGGTGGAACAAGTCCTCTACGGAGGCATGGAATTCGAAGTGTGCTCCGGAGGGAGACACTCGAAGGTGGCCCGACGAAGGTCTCAGAAGTCGAGGCGCATCGAAGGCATGGTCCGGGTGAGGCTTGTCGAGGAGTGTGCTCGGGGAGAGGCACTGCGACGGAGTGCTCATGGAATGCTTCATGCGGAGGCCTTGGACGAAGGAGGGACTTCGAAGGGTGGTACTCCGAAGGTGGGGCTTCGGAGTGAGGATGACTTGTGGTGCTTCGGCCATGCATGGCTTCGGTACACGGACGGACGGTGTTCGAGCTGGGAGTAGCTGCGAAGCCGTGGTGATCCACTCCGGAGGTGGTGGTGCGAAGGCCCAAGGGCTTTGACGGCTTCGGCTCAAAACCGTCACTGTATCGAAGGACTTCTTCGGCGGAGCGAAGGCCAACAGGCTGCAGGCTTCTCGCCGAAGCTACCGCACCCTCTGGTGCGAAGGGAGGTTCCAGAAGTCAACACTGTAAAGGCTGACACTGTCTGTTCTGAAAAAGGCTGACACTGTCCCCTCTGCAGCTGACAGAGAAGCCTCCAAAATAAAGGTGGACTACCTTTTGTACCCCTTAGTTCTGTAGAGACAAAATGGATGTAAACCCTAGGGGTAAAGTAGTCACTTCCTTAGGATGAAGCCGTGGGCTATAAATATGGGGGCTCGGTAGGTAACATTTAACACTTTGAGCATTTACTGTTGAGCTCCTGTAGACAGACCTCACTGTATTCATTCTGAGTTCAATTTATTTCAGTGTTCCTTGTTCAAGCAGCGAAGCCCTGCTTCTTTGTGCTTTTGCTTGAGCTCGCTTTGCATACCTCGCTAGTCTTTAGTTCACCGAAGCCTGTCTTGGCGAAGGGTGTTTTTATCGCGAAGTGTGCTTTACAGTGTGCTGTCGCTCTGTGTAACACGAGGCAAGACCTCGCTGCTTACTAGCGAAGCCCTGATCTTTTCCCGTAGTGCTTCTTGTGTCGAAGCCCTTAGCGTGGTCCGTTTTGTGTGCGTATAGACCTTCGCGTACGAAGCCCAGCACCAGTTGCTGTCGCCAAGTACTTGGTCGAAGTCCTCAGAGGGCTGTCCACTCTTGCGAAGGGTGAAGTGCGAAGCCTGCTCGAAGCACCTCGTGTGCGGAGCCTGCACTGACTTAGCAGAGTAGTTTTTCGAGGGTTGTTTGTGGAAACGAAGTCTTCTTGGCTTCGAACTTTTGTTCCTCCGAAGCCTGTGTTCGGAGCTGTCGAAGTACCTCCGAACCAGACCTTCGAAGGTTGTGTTCGAAGCCTGTTCCGCAGAAGACAGAACAGAACCGAAGGCTAAGTATTTAGCCCGAAATTTTAAAAGCTCCCATTCACCCCCCCTCTGGTCGCCGTTTTCGGTCCAACAAAACTCATCACTGCAGAATACTGCGGTGGAGGAGTTAGAGAGCATATACTGAGGATGATTCATAGGGCTTGCCTGCTGAATCAACTAGATATGGAGATCTCTGATGGTTTCCTTATCAATTTGATTTTGATGTCTCTCCTTATATAAGCTCACATAAAGGAACATGATGTCAGACATTGTAAGGAGGAACGCCATATGAAGGAATATGTGGAGTTCCCAAAAAAATGGATGAACAAGAATGGTAATAGATGAATTTTCGCACTTAGAAATAAAGTCTTTAGTCTTGCTTTTGAGCATAACAAACTTTATTTATTTTCTCAAGATGATTTTATCATCTGACAATAATGATAAGAGCAAAAGAATTGACGATGTATTTTCGAAATTATGGCACTATCTAATGGGCCATATTTCGAGGGGGAGGATTGAACGTTGAGTCAATTCTTCCGCTTTAGTTTCTTTAGACTAAGTTTCATGCATATATTGCATTAAGATAAATACATCAAATAAATTAAGAAAGACGTGAAATTAAGTTTAATAATTGTAGTAATTTTTATCTCCTGACCAACGTTGGTGATAATGTTATTATATTTAAGTTCAATTGATTCTAATTTTGCCCAACCGTGATTTAGAATTAATTGATTAACATTTATCTAATCTAAGAGCGATCAGATCATAGCGATCAGATCATAAGTTGCTCTGGATAAATTTAAGATGTTTTTAAGGATGATTCTTATATCAGCATGATCTAAAGTTTAAAAGAGTAAGATCTGACCGTGCTACGGTCAATATACCCCGTATGGCCGATTTCTTGAACTCTTTTGCAAGGTTCTATAGAAAATGGCAAAATAGCCCGGTATTTTATATCGGGTGTACCTTAGCAAAATAAAGTGGCTATAAGGTGCACTCGCACTTCAGTGGACATAGTAAGTAGTATGGTAAGTTATTCCACTCTACCGATTAATTTGTGGATGGAGGTATTAAAACCACCATTCATATTTTTAATTGAATCCCTAATAAGTCTGTGCCTAAAAGCACCATAAGAATTATGGACATGACGATAACTATTTTCTAAATTATTTTAGAATAAGAGTATGTCGTCTTGCTAAGGCTATATTTTAACCCAAATATTAATAAGTTAAAGTCCTAAGACAGTAAGTTGTCAATTTTATTTACTGCAAAGATAAGTCTAAGTGATCTCGTTTTGTAATGTCCTAATAGACATGTTAAGT
Organism: Zizania palustris; assembly: GCA_019279435.1. Taxonomy (NCBI): domain Eukaryota; kingdom Viridiplantae; phylum Streptophyta; class Magnoliopsida; order Poales; family Poaceae; genus Zizania; species Zizania palustris. The sequence goes on along the minus strand of JAAALK010002127.1, from coordinate 108,293 downwards.
TTGTACAAACGAGTCATGCATTTTTTAGAAGATGCTTTAATCAGGGGGAGCACGGTACTTAGAGAAATTAATCTTGAAGAGAAGTGGGTTAGTGAATCCACTCTTATGATTCAAGAGAAATTTTTCCATGTACCTGTGGTAGTGTCCTTTGTCCAACACTTGAGTTTGGACCTTCATGAGCGACATCCATTGTACATGAGGCTCCTGCTATTCAGGAATCTGCATTTCTAGATGCTGCTAATGAAGAAGTAAAGGAACAACTCTCTAACTTAGTAAATAATATGCCAACTCAGATAAGAAGCAGATTAAATAAGACATTTTTTGTATGTCTTATTTAAGGATTCTTTAAGAATCATTAAGGCACATTATGACTTAGAACTGCATCAGATTGATATAAAGACGACATTTTCAATAAGCTTTGAGTGAGAATGTCTATATGACACAACTAAATGTTTTGTCATAGAAATGAAAGGAAATTTTATGATACCATTTTATCTAAGTCTAATGGACTTAAATAAGTTTTAAGCAAAGGTATCTGAAATTTAATTAGACTATTAGAAAATTTTGGGTTTTAAGAATAATGAAGAGGACAATTGCGTTTGTCTAAGTTTAAGAATGGAGAATTTTATTTTCCTAGTTTAGCATGTGGATGACATTCTGCTAGCAAGTGGTAATGTCCATCTAATATTAGAAACTAAGAAATCTTGTCCTCTCATTTTGACATTAAGAATCTTGGAGAAATTTTCCTATATGTTAGGATTAGAGTTTCTCTAAGATACCATCAAGGGGGTATTAAGATTATCACATATGGCATACTAGAAGATATACTAATAAAGTATATAGTATGCATGCGTATAAGCTATTGCCTGATCCGATAGGCAAGGGTGATAAGTTGGGAACTTTTAGTATCCCAGGAACCAATATGAGATCGATCAAATGAGATTGGTTCCATATGCTTCTACTGTCGGAAGCCAATGTATGCTCAATTATGTACTCGCCCTGACTAAGTTTATGCCGCCGGAATGCTTGACAGATATCAGAAAAAATCTAGAAACAAATCGCTGGATTAAATTAAGAAAGCCTTGAGATTTATATAAGTCACAAAGACCTCTCATGCTAATGTATGTAAGATTAGATAACCTAGCGATTGCGGGTTATTCAAATTAAGACCTTGCGAGATGAGTGAATGCTAAGTAGTCCACATTAAGTTGTGTATTCACACTCGCAAAGGGAGCTGTGTCGTGGAAAAGCTTCAAACAAACTGTGACGGCATCTTCCACGATGTATGTCGAGTTTGTAGTATGTTATGAGGTCGTCGGACAGGCACTATGTTTTTAAGAAATTTATTCCGGTTTTAAGAGTGGTCGACAGCATTTTAAAACCACTTAAGTTATACTGTAACAATGAGTCAACAGTATATTTCTCCTATAACAACAAGAAGTGTGTTGCTGCCAAACACATCTAAGTTAAATGTTATATTGTTGAGGAGAGAATCCAAGATCAAATGATAAGTAGAGCATATAAGTACCAAGCGAACGCTTGCGGATCCGCTCACAAAAGGCTTACCTCCCAATGTGTTCAGAGAATACTTAGTCGACATGGGTTTAAGGTAAGCCTATGATCTATGGATTTATAAGGGCCCAAAATGAGTTGAGAAACTATTTCAAAGTGGAAATGTGCATTGTAGTTGTTGAGTCATATAGTACGTAACTGACTATTGTGATGCAGCATGGTCTATGCATTGATCCATGATGGAATAGATGTAATGTTATGTTAAGTTAAGAACTAAGTCGAGATCTAGGGGGAGAATGTTAGTAATTAGATCTCGGGGAGGAGAGGGGGACCGAGTCCCTCTCCTCCCTGGAAACTCGGAATCAGCCTAACAGACCCCCTGGTCTTTAGGCACCCTGATCGGGGGTGCCCCAACCGAATCGGTTGAAGGGCCCCTGGCGCACAACACACTATAAATAAGGGTGACAGTGCACAGAACGGGTTGATGTTCACGTGCTAAGTCACCCCAAAAAACCTAAACCGATCTATGTGCGTGCTGGAGCGTCGGGAAGCCCCCTTCGACTCACCGGACTTCACGCCGCCACAGTGCCATCGCCATGGCGTCCTCCACGACGGCAAAGAACAGAGGTACATGTCATCCCTATGCTTTTATCCTACTGGTCTAACCCTAGGCGATCTTAAGCCTCGTTAGTTCTATCACTTAGTACCACAAAATCCTATCAATATCAGTTGAAAAAAACATATAAAAGTATGTGTCGATTTTATAAAGATAGCCGACTATTATTCATACCAGTGAACGACCCATATATATATGCATGATATATGTGTCAATTCTTAACAAATCGTGTGCGTGACCTATATCTCTATCTTTTAGTTAAGATGGAAGCTATTTTTTTGACTTCATTTTCTTAAATTTATAATATTTATTTCACTCTCAATGACTTTAAATAAAAATTTATTAACTATAAATGTATAGTCTATAACTTTCATCGGACTTTGTTTATTTTTCTTTAAACAATCATATATGCGTCAGTTGTTAATAAAAACCTGTGGCACTATCTCTCTCTACACCTTGATTTCTTTGCTGGTGCGGTGCAGTGGCGATAGTAATAAATCCACTAACTAATTGATAGTAGCTAATTTAGTCTTAGTTTATCTAAACAATTCAACTAATTATTAAACTAAATATTAGTTCATGAGTTAATTAATGGTTAGCCATTAAGTAAACTAAGGGAGGCATTTTACTTTTTTTTCAAGTATTAGTCCAAAAATATCCAAATATATATGAACTAATTATTAACTAACTAATAATTAGTTCTAGCTAATAATTAGTTTTAGTCCATCCAAATGACCCTAAATAAAATATATTACAATGGTTTATATATCAACAATATTTCACCGGACTTTGACAACCCACACTTCATTTCAAGTTTCACATGAAGCTAGGGACGGAGGAGTAGTGGAGCTGCCGAATTAGACATAGATTTCTTTAAAAAGGTATATTTCATATTTCATCGGATCACTTAACTCTCTAGATTATTTTTTGGCTCGTTTACACCGTGAACTATTAAAGACGATCCACTTTACTCTGATATTTATTTTTTCTCTTTATCTAAGTTATATTTAAGTTAACTTTTTGTAGACACGTAGATGACAATCTAATCTAAGTTCAAAAGTATATTCATAATTTTTATGATAGATTGATCGCACTTTTAAATCTTGGTAATTAAATCATTTTTAGGTGTTTTAACCTGCACAAATAGTAAAACACAATCCAAAAAATATTGAGATGTAGGCTGTAATACAATCTAGTCTAGCAAAAATTCGGCATAAAATATGATTTGTATAAATAAAAAAGAAATATCATTGGAGAATAAAGTTTACTGGTTGAGGGATAAAACCAGAAAACTAATTTATGGGTTTAGCGCTCCAAGTGTTTGGTTGGATTTATTTTAAGTGTTATCTGTTTATGGTGTAAACTAATTATGTTAGATTTTGTTTGGTTTGAATGCGCTGGTATTAGATACCACGTAATAAGATTACAACCAAGTAATCAACCCTTTACACTCTAACCAGTTTGATATCAGATTATGTTACCAGAATATATTATACTTATCAACTAAACACTATAATGTAAACATAATACATTGCATTTGTTAACCAAATAAATCTAGTAATCAGATAAATTGTTATCATTTTACAATGTAATTAATTCCATTACCATTTACGTCACCTTACCTAAATCAAACACCACCTTAAACAAGTTTAAGGGAGTAAAATATTTTTCTTTTTTTATAAACTAGTCTTGTGATAACTGTACACACAATTTTCTATTTTGTTCAATTCTTCTTTGAAAGAAACGAAAAAATATACTTTGTCATTATCAATATTACCCATGATATTAAATCAATTAAGTCAATTTAAAAACGGAACAACTTTTTCAGGCTGGGGGCAAAACTGTCATTCTACCTAATTTTTTGTACCGTTTTCCGTCTCTTGTCGTCTACCGGGAAAGGAATACCCCTTTTTGCCCCTGTGCTCTCCTCTAGAGCACTACTTTAGTCGGTTCGAGATGCGAGCCATTCCAGTTGGAGATCGGCCGGAAGCAAGCGGCGGAGCAGAGGCAGTGAGGCCTCCCTCCTCGCCTCGCCGTCTCCGCCGAAGCGCGGGTGCCTCGCCTCGTCGCTCGCGCGGGCGGCCTCCGTCTCAGTTCGAATCGAGCTGAAGGTAACTCATCCTTCTCTTGTAGCCTCCCTCCTCGCCAGTCGCCACTGCATAAGCCGGGGCGTGGCGTACATTGGAGATCCATCCGATTTGTTGCTTTGATTCTTTCCTATCCCGCCGGTTAACTCATCTAGTTTTTTTGGGATTTCCTTGACGCATGGTGGCGCAGTGCTAACTGCTAAGCGTAGATTTCTGTGTCCAAAAGAATTAGGAGGGTTTACCTTTTTAGACGATGGGAAAAAGGTCCTGGATTTGGGGGTTTAGCTGAACCCCCATCGCATGCCCATGTTTGGTCTGCCCATGCTGGCAGATCTGTGCTTTTTGTGTGCTAGAATATGTTCCTGACTGGGAATCCCTCACTTGCATGCCTGCATTCATGCATGCCAACCATTGATTGGATACTTGAGTTGGTGCTTACACCACATGCATGAACTTGTGTTCAATCCTTGGTTATGCTAGCAGAACATCTGACAGGGTGCAATATGCATTCTTTCGTGTGATATGCAAACATCATGCATGCTGCATCACATTCACATCAACGTAATGTTTACTCTTTTGTGTGGGTGCTCTCTGAGTCTCTGTTGCGAAAGTTTCATGATGGTGCAAGGTGGCTGCCTGCTGGACTTAGATGTGGGGCTTTAGGAGGCATAAATTAATTATTTGTTGCAGAAAATATTCGGTAGTCTTGAATCATCTGTCCTAGAAATTGCTTCTAGTATCAGTGGCGGTTCCAGGATTTTTTATCTGGGTTCCTATTATATACTCTAAAATTTTGTAACATTATAAACTCAATGTAAAATGCATTTTTTTCCAAAATATAACATTTCTATTTCATAACATTATAAATCAACTAAAATCAACAGCTAAGTCCAAAACTTTGCAAATTACAACATAAAAATCTCACACAATTCAAGCAAAATATTATTAATGCAACTTAGATTAGAAATGGCATTAATTATATTTCCCTTACTTTGCATTATTAAGTTAAAAATATTTACAGTGTTCTCGATTACAGGACGACCTAAATGATGTCATCCAAATTATGGATAGAAACAAATAATATTATTTTTCCATATGTAAATAAATAGTTCTAGCAACATTGTAATTTTGAAAAAAAATGAAAAATGGGCTAATAGATAATATTGAGCTAAAATATAAGAAATATTATTGATGCAACTTTAATTAGAAATGACATTAATCATATTTCCCTCATGTTCTCTATTACAGAACGAGAGCCTAAATAATGTCATCCAAATTATAGGCATAAACAAATAATATTATTTTCCATATGTATTTTTTTTCTAGCAACACTAGAATTTAAAAAAATGAAAAAAATGAGCTAATAGATAGTATTGGGCCAAAATACAGGGTGGTCCAGGGCCCACTTGGACCACCCTGTAGAACCGCCACTGTCTAGTATTGCATATTGACATGGAGTTACTGATGCACAAAGGTTTAGGCGTTTAGCTGCTGCATGTTGATGCCCTGTTACCTCATTAGGTTCTGTTAAGGTATATCTATCCAATATCTTCTTCTTCTTCTTCAAAGCCTTTCAATCCCAAGCAAGTTGGGGTAGGCAACTAGGCATATCGATTCAATATGCATGATGTTATTTTTTTTCATGTCATCGCATCATTTTCACTTGCATTCTTAGTGAAAGAGAATGGCTGGGAATTAGTAGTTGATTATGGGGGAGCCCAAGGCTCAATATATATAGGCAAGGATGTCCCAGGAAATAGGAAAGCTCTAATCTAGAAGGAAAGGGCTAAACAAGGAAATAGCTAAACAAGGAAGGAGCTAATTCAGCTAATCTAGGAGATCCTTGCCAAATAATCTAGGGAATCCTTGCCAAATATAAATACTACCAAAACCAGGGAGGGAGGCACCTCTAGGGTTCCAGCCGAACCCCCCCTGGGCCCGTGGGCCTATACATCACGCTAACACGCCCCCGCAGTTTGAACGTCGGTGCTTAGCCACGGACATTCAGACTGGACCGAAACTCAGTGAACACCGAAGAAGGCAGCCCCTTCGTGAAGACGTCGGCGAACTGGGATGTCGTGGGAACATGAAGAACCCGCACGGCACCCATGGCGACCTTCTCACGGACGAAGTGAAGATCGATCTCGATGTGCTTCGTCCGTTGATGTTGTACCGGGTTGGAGGACATGTAGACTGCGCTGACATTATCACAGTAGACAATTGTGGCGCGGCGAAGCGGAATGTGGAGCTCGTGGAGGAGCTGGCGTAGCCAAGAAGCCTCAGCAACACCATTGGCGACAGCGCGGTACTCAGCTTCTGCACTGGAGCGAGAGACAGTATTCTGTCGCTTGGAGGACCAGGAGACCAAGTTGTCGCCGAGGAACACAGCATAGCCCGAGGTGGACTTGCGCGTATCGGGACAACCAGCCCAGTCAGCATCAGAGTAGACCACCAAGTCATCCTGAGTCGATGGTCGGAGATGAAGACCCAGGTGAAGAGTACCCCGAATGTACCGAAGAATGCGCTTGAGAGCGGACAGGTGAGGCTCTCGCGGATCATGCATGTGAAGACAGACCTGCTGCACGGCGTAGGCAATGTCGGGCCGTGTGAAGGTCAGGTACTGCAGGGCGCCAGCAAGACTGCGGTAATCTGACGGGTCGGCGACTGGAGCTCCAGAGTCGGCTGAGGTCTTGGGACTGGTGTCAACAGGCGTAGTGCAAGGTTTGCACTCCGCCATGCCAGCACGATCCAAGATGTCCAACATATACTGCCGCTGAGAGAGAACCATACCATCAGCAGTGCGCTGAACCTGCATCCCCAAGAAGTGATGAAGTTCTCCCAAATCCTTCATGGCAAATTCCCGCTGGAGAGCCAGGATGACTTTCCGCAGAAGATGTGTCGAAGAAGCAGTGAGAATAATATCGTCGACATAGAGGAGCAGATAGGCCGTGTCAGATCCTTGGTGGTAGACGAACAGCGAGATGTCTGACTTGGCCTCCACAAAGCCGAGAGAGACCAGGTATGTGGCGAAGCGGCTGTACCAAGCACGAGGAGCCTGCTTCAACCCATAAAGCGACTTATTCAGGCGACAAACAAAGTCGGGGTGAGCAGGATCCTCGAATCCGGAGGGCTGAGCGGCGAACACCGTTTCTGTCAGGGTGCCATGGAGGAAGGCATTCTTGACGTCGAGCTGGTGAATTGGCCATTGGCGGGAGAGAGCCAGAGAGAGCACCGTGCGGACTGTGGCAGGCTTGACGACGGGACTGAAAGTCTCGGCAAAGTCAACTCCAGGACGCTGGGTGAAACCACGAAGGACCCAACGAGCCTTGTAGCGTTCCAGAGAACCATCGGCGTGGAACTTGTGCTTGAAGATCCACTTGCCCGTGACAGTGTTGGCATGTCGGGGGCGAGGAACCAAGTCCCAAGTCTGGTTCTGGAGAAGCGCTGTATGCTCTTCCTCCATAGCAGCCCGCCAATTGGGATCGGCAAGGGCACTACGGAAGGTCTTCGGAACCGGAGACAGGGGCGCAACATGGTATAGTACCGGCACGCGGAAGCCATCCTTGGCCCGAGTCACCATGCGATGTTGGTTGACTGTAGGTGGGACGGCGACAGCACCCCGGGGAAGAGGGCCGGGTGCTGGGGAAGCAGCCGGTGTTCCAGGGGCTGGCGCAGGAGCCGGTCCAGCCAGGGCTGGAGCAGCCGGCTTGGGGCGCCTGGAGTAGACGCGCAGAACTGGGGGCTGCGCGCATGGTGGAGACGGTGCCGCGCGTGGCAGCGCGGGGAAGTCGCCCGGTTGTCCCGCACGTGGGGGTGCGGAGGGGGCCGGCGTGTCCGCGCCTGGCGAGGACGACAGCGCCCCGGTCGGCGAGGAGGGAGTCGAGGCCGCACGTGACGCCGTACCCGCACGTGGGAGTGCGGGGAACCCCGGGGGGACTGGGGGTGCAGGAAGAACGGCACCACGAGAGCCTGGAGATCCTGCAGAAGACATGGTCGGCAGTCCTAAAGGGACTGTCGGGTTAGGGAATTCATCTAAAAAGGTGAAGTCCGTAGCCGTGGGTGGCGAGGGTTGCTCGGCGAAAGGGAAGGTGGACTCGTCGAAGACAACGTGACGAGAGATGATGACTCTATTGGTGGTAGGATCAAGGCATCGGTACCCCTTATGGTGAGCGGAGTAGCCAAGGAAGATGCAAAGGGCAGAACGAGGTGCAAGTTTGTGGGGGAGCAGTTGCCGAGAGATTGGGATAACACTTACAACCAAAAACGCGGAGATGATCGTAGGACGGCGCACTACCAAGCAGGGCAGAGTGCGGGGTCGAGAAATCGAGCGTCTTGGTTGGCAAGATGTTAAGGAGGAGGGTCGTAGTGTGCAACGCCTCGGCCCAATATGGAGGGGGCATGCTCGCCTGAAACAGAAGAGAGCGGATGACATCATTAGTGGTACGAATGATCCGCTCCGCTTTGCCATTCTGTGGGGACGTGTAGGGACACGACATGCGAAACAAGACGCCATGAGTGAGGAAGAAGGTGCGGGCGCTGGAGTTGTCGAACTCCTTGCCGTTGTCACTCTGGATGGCCTTAACGCGGGTGCCGAACTGGGTAGACACATAGGCAAAGAAGTTAGACAGAGTGGTAAAAGTGTCAGATTTCAAGCGTAAAGGGAATGTCCACAAGTAATGTGAGCAATCGTCAAGAACAACAAGATAATATTTGTAACCAGAGACACTAGCAACAGGTGATGTCCATAGGTCACAATGAATAAGATCAAAGTTGTTTGACGCCCGAGACGCTGAAGTACCAAAAGGAAGACGAACATGTCGTCCCAACTGACACGCATGACATAGAGAATCCAAACTTTTATTACAAGCCGGAATAGCTGAAGCGAGTTTGGAGAGGGCCTCGCGACCGGGATGGCCGAGGCGACGGTGCCACAGGTACGGTGGCGAAGAGCTGGCGACAAGGGAGTGAGCGACAGGCAGCTGCAAGGGGTAGAGCGGACCGGAGCTATTGCACCTGATGATCACGTTCCGCGAGAGAAGATCCTTCACAGAACAACCATACGGGTCAAACTCCACAGAGCAGTTGTTATCGACAGTGAATTGGCGAACAGAAATAAGATTCTTGATAAGCTGAGGCGAAACAAGAACGTTATTTAAAGCAAGGGGGCCAAGTTGCGCCTTGCCGGTGGCAGTGACGGGCAAGAGCGAACCATTACCGACAACAATGGATGTGGGAGAGGGAAACCGAGGGATTGAGGAGTGAGAGAGAGTACCATCATCGGAAGTCATGTGGGAGGAAGCACCGGTGTCAAGGTACCAGTCGTTGTTCACCGGCGGAGTGACCGTCATGGTACTGAATGTAGAGGCCAGTGAGTTCTGGTCCCAAACCGGAGAGCCTACCATGGGCTGGTAGTGGGACGGCGCCAGCTGCGGCGGCTGGAAGGCCTGTTGGGCGGAGACGCCGGGGGCTGGCAGGTAGGCCGGCTGGGGAAGCTGCATCTGCTGAGCCAGCAGAGCCTGCTGCAGCGCCTGCTGCTGAGGGCCGGCACGGCCCTGAGGGAGCGGGGCCAGCGGGGGAGTCCGGGGACCGGGCCACATTTGAATGGACCCGGTCCACGGATTGTAGACGGAGGGCCAGGTCGCGCCAGACCCAGCAGGCGCCCCAGGTGCGGAGGAGGGAGCATTGGGACCTAGAGCAGAGGTGCTGCCAGCCCGACGGTCCTTCTTCTTCTTGTTCTTCGGCTTGGGGACGCCACCACCGGTCCGAGGAGGGCCACCGCCGGTCGCTGCAGGCTGGCGAGAGGAGCCAGTGGCGACAAGAGCAGTGGAGGGGGCAACAGGGTGCTGCACCATGTTGATCTCCTCGAGAAGGAGTTCGTTGCGGACGGCGGCGAAGGAGGGAAACGGGCGCCCGCGCCGGAGATGGACGCCGATGTCCTTGTAGCGCTCGTTGAGCCCACGAAGCACGTTGAGGACCAAGGTGCGGTCAGTGACGTGCTCGTTGAGGTCAGCGAGATCGTCGGCCATCTTTTTGAAGCGCTTGCAATACTCGGTGATGGAGAGATCACCTTGAGCAAACGCGCGAAATTTGGCGTCGAGGTGGAGGGCACGGGTCTCCTGGTTGCCGAGGAAGTGATCCTCGATGGCGAGCCAGGCCTCGCGGGCGGAGGCGCGGTGGTCGATCACGGCGTCGGCGAGGTCAGCGGAGACCGTGCTGTAGAGCCATGACTTGACGACGGCGTCCATCCGAGTCCAGTCGGCAAGGGCCGAGACGGAGTCGCTGTGGACGTGATCCAGCAGCGAGTATTTGGTGACGGCGAGGAGGAACTGCTCGCGCCAACGGGGGTAGTTGCCGGCGGTGTCGAGGACGGTTGGCACCAGGCTGCGTGCATTCTGCACGGAGACTGCCTGGGCGTGGAGGTTGAGGACGGCAGCGGCCTCGTGGAGCATCATGGCGTGGGTGACGCTCATGTCGCCGCCCGCGTGAGGCTGATCGACGGGATCAACCGCGGCGGCGGCGTCGGCCCGGGCCTTGGCCGCCCGAGCGAGGGCAGTGCGGACGCGCTCCGCGGCAGCGTCGCGCTCGTTGGAGGCGGCGGCGGCTTCCTGCTCAGCGGCCTGAGCGGCGGCCAGAGCAGCCTCGCGGAAGGCGCGGCGAGCCTCGGCGTCGGTCTGCGAAGGAGCATCGCCATCTAGGCGAGGCTGATCAGCAGGATCGACGTGGGAGGAGGGAGGAGTCCCAACCATACCGGTGCACAGCTAGTGTGCGCAGGGCAGCGGAAGGGCGAGAGGGAAGAGTCCCGGTCTCGTGATACCATGAAAGAGAATGGCTGGGAATTAGTAGTTGATTATGGGGGAGCCCAAGGCTCAATATATATAGGCAAGGATGTCCCAGGAAATAGGAAAGCTCTAATCTAGAAGGAAAGGGCTAAACAAGGAAATAGCTAAACAAGGAAGGAGCTAATTCAGCTAATCTAGGAGATCCTTGCCAAATAATCTAGGGAATCCTTGCCAAATATAAATACTACCAAAACCAGGGAGGGAGGCACCTCTAGGGTTCCAGCCGAACCCCCCCTGGGCCCGTGGGCCTATACATCACGCTAACACTTAGATGATAAAATGAAAGTGAGTTGGATATGATGTGGGTGTATCATTACAGCTGGTGATGAAGATGTGCATAAGCAATCATGATAATCCTATAAATTATGTTATTTCTGACACTTCTCATATAAAATCTTTTGGGTAAAATTTCTGATATGCTTAACTTTTTTATCTTATTTTTTTGGAAACATACAGCTTTGGTATCATTGATTGGAATTGTAACTCAACTGACTCTGCTTTTTACTCTTCAAAATATTCTATTGCCAGAGCCGGCCTGCGGTCATGGCGGATCTGCAGGAGCCCCTAGTCCGTCCGAAGAAGAAGAAGGATTTGGTGGATTACTTGGTAAAGTTCCGATGGATTGTGGTGATCTTTGTGGTGCTTCCAATTTCAGTTCTGATCTACTTCAATATCTATCTGGGTGATATGTGGTCTGCCTTGAAATCAGAGAAACGCCGCCAGAAGCAACATGATGAAAGTGTGCAAAAGGTTGTGAAGCGGCTTAAGCAGAGGAATCCAAAGAAGGATGGACTTGTTTGCACAGCTAGGAAACCATGGATTGCTGTTGGCATGCGAAATGTCGACTACAAGCGTGCTAGGCACTTTGAGGTGACCTTTCTGCCTTCAGGAACATTCTTGAGGTTGACAAAGAGAGAATGGTTGCCAAGGTTGAGCCGCTTGTTAACATGGGCCAGATAACCAGATATACATGCTCAATGAACCTTGCCCTTGCAGTAGTTGCTGAGCTTGATGACCTTACTGTTGGGGGGCTGATCAATGGATATGGAATTGAAGGGAGCTCTCACCTCTATGGCCTTTTCTCTGACACTGTTGTCGCAATGGAAGTCGTTCTCGCAGATGGTCGGGTGGTTAGAGCCACTAAGGATAATGAGTACTCTGACCTTTTCTATGGCATTCCCTGGTCCCAGGGAACACTTGGGTTTCTTGTTTCAGCTGAGATCAAACTCATTCCCATCAAGGAGTACATGAGGCTCACATATACTCCAGTGAAAGGGACACTGAAAGAGATGGCACAAGCCTATGCTGATTCTTTTGCACCACGAGATGGTGACCCTGCAAAGGTCCCAGACTTTGTTGAAGGAATGGTTTACACAGATGCTGAGGGTGTTATGATGACTGGTGTTTATGCTTCCAAAGAAGAGGCGAAGAAGAAGGGCAACAAGACCAACAGTGTCGGGTGGTGGTTCAAGCCTTGGTTTTACCAGCATGCTCAGACAGCACTCAAGAGGGGTGAGTTTGTGGAGTACATTCCAACAAGACAGTACTACCACCGTCACACCCGGTGCCTGTACTGGGAGGGGAAGCTGATCTTACCGTTTGGTGACCAATTCTGGTTCAGGTTCCTCTTCGGCTGGCTGATGCCACCAAAGGTGTCCCTGCTCAAGGCCACCCAGGGTGAATCTATCAGGAACTACTACCACGACAACCATGTGATTCAAGACATGCTTGTTCCCTTGTACAAAGTTGGAGATGCCCTCGAGTTTGTTCACAAGGAAATGGAGGTATGTTTCATTTTATATTGAACATGTAATGTTTAAGTTTAAAGTATGCATTTAATCCGAGACATTTGCAATTGTGTAACTACTTTGTCATGCAATGAGCTGTTATGCTTGTGCATGCAATCCATTATGAATCAAATAGGGCTTGATGTAGGTTCACTTACCCTAGTTTTATTGTTAGGTTTACCCACTGTGGCTGTGCCCACACCGCCTCTACAAGCTCCCAGTGAAAACCATGGTGTACCCAGAGCCAGGCTTTGAGCACCACCACAGGCAAGGGGACACCAGCTATGCTCAGATGTTCACTGATGTTGGTGTGTACTATGCTCCTGCTGCCGTCCTGAGGGGTGAGGTGTTCGATGGTGCTCAAGCAGTGCACAGGCTGGAGCAATGGCTGATTGAGAACCACAGTTACCAGCCACAGTACGCCGTCTCTGAGCTCAACGAGAAGGACTTCTGGAGGATGTTTGATGCTTCTCACTATGAGCACTGCCGCCAAAAGTATGGTGCTGTCGGTACCTTTATGAGTGTCTACTACAAGTCAAAGAAGGGTCGGAAGACTGAGAAGGAGGTGCAGGAAGCTGAGGCTGCCATCCTTGAGCCAGCCTACGCAGACGAGGCCTAATTTCATCAACCTTTTTATGGTTTAGTTGTGTCTGGGTCTCCCATTACAACTGGGATTTTCATCTGAACTATTATTTTGCTTAGAACTTGATGTGTAGTGTTTTGTTGTCGGTCCCGTACTTGGTACATTGTCAGGACTTGTGGTATTTAACCAGGATCTGAATAATTTTGTGTCTATTGCACTAGTTGATTTCTCAGGCATTAATTTGAGCTGTGCCATCAGCATACTTTGTAATTGGAGCTGCAGATTCTGGTGTGAATTCATCAGTGAGCATTTGTGTTCATTTTAATCCACTTCAAAAACTCTACAAGAGACATGCTACCTGATCGTTGCCCACGGCTGGTGCTGCAAGACCACTCTGATGTCTGAAGATGATCAGTGGAAAGATTGTAAAGGGCTGCAAGTAAGATTGAGAGATATCAAGTGATGGATAGGGCCAAAACTGTCCTTCGTCCTTCACTGCAAGTGAGAAAGGACGGTTTGATCCAAAACAAGCGGCGGGGTAATTTGAGAGGGGCAGATCATCCCGTCCTCCCTGCTCGCTCCTGATGCGTTCCTCGGTCCCCGCAACAGCAAATAGACATGAGTGTTGTGCATGTGCTATGCTCACGAAGGAGTATGTTTTATTGTTTTACCGTCTGTTCGGTTCTACGATGGTCACGTTGTTTTTTTGTTGCTAGGGATAGAGATGTCCTATTTTTTATTTGGTTCATGTGTTAAGAAAAATGAGATGGATGTCTAAGTAACAGTGTTTTGTGGGATCCACTTGTCATTCACTACTATTTTCTTCAACGACTCACTAGTCTGACTATAATCTTTAGCCTCTGACGTCATCTTGGCATCCACACCCCGTCTTCGACCTCCATGTGCTGCCCTTTATGTAGCCTCTATGGACTGCCCCCGGCGTTGGCCTTCACACACCACCCCTATCTAGCCTCTACATGCCACCCCCCATCGTCGGCCTCCACACGTCGCTCTTATCTAGCCTCTGTGTGCTGCCTCTGTGCACGTCGTCCCAACCCCGCCCACAACCTCGCCTTCGCCTCATCACCTTTGCCCAATCCCCGGCCGCACCACTCGTGATTCTCGATCCTTGCCCAACGCCCACCTCTAGTGGCTCTGCTCCACCGATGACGCCTCGTCTTGGCCTTGCTACTCCGCACGTGCTGATGTCATGTGCGACCATTGGAGCGCACAGAAATGAGATGGGAGAAAAGTGGAATAACTTTGTCCGCTTATTTTTGAGGGAGAGGAACATCCTCATTTTCATAGAATATTCCTTGAATATTCTCTAGTGGGATATCCCTATTCCATCTTATCCTCCAACGAAACAGCTTCAGGAAATGGGCTCGCCCCATTCCATTTCACTATGTTCCTTGAACCAAATGCTTATATTATAAGAAATAAGAAATAGCCGGTGAAAATTCGGGCAAGCTAAATTTTAATTATTTTTAGATTCTGTAGCTACTAAGTTTTACAATCTAAATGTAAAATCCAAACCATAAGTTAGATTTTAGAAATAGCTACAATTATCATAAACATTTCTAAACATACCTCTAGTCTCCATTATGAATGTGAATTTTCCTACTTATAGTTGAATTTGGCTAATCTGTTATTGTAATACCCCAATTTTTCAAACACTTAAAATTGATTAATACATGATTTTTTAGAAAATTCTTCAAATTAAAGTAATTAATTAAAAAAAAGATAAAATATGGACTTGATTTTTTCCATTTAAAATCACAGCGGGTGATTTTTCTTAAATTCTATTTGCTTAAAAAATCTTTAATTTGTTTGGAGCAATGGATTTAATATAATAAAGAAAAAATAATTTGATATTTATTTTAATGCAATTCTTTTGTTTCCCTTCAATGAAACTTTATTTAGTATATTTTATCCCCTTTTCATGTTGAAAATCCTGAATAGACCGAATATCTGATTTTGTTCGCAAAAAATCAAATTCAACTGTGAAATTTGAATTACCTTGAATAACTCCACATTATCAAACTGTCCTAAAACTATAAATTATCCTTCCATGTGTGATTTGAGATAAAAAAACATGATAAGCATTTTCTTAATCAAAATTTGAATTTCCAATTCTGTATAATTGTGAAATTCTCCTTTATCCAAACCTCTAATTTATTCCACATTATTCTTTGAATCCTAACTGCTAGGAAATTCCATTGTCATTGAAATATTGTGCTGAATACTTTAGTACAGATCAGCATCAATTTTTCTCATAGCACATTTCTTGGTTATCCCTTAACACTACCTGATTACAATTTCTGCTTGAATGCTGAATCAGTTGTATACTCATTTTTCTGGATGATCAATAGTTACATGAGTGTTTCAATACAATCCTACTATTGAATTTGTTGCAGTTCCATTGAAAAGTAGTTTTTCAGTAGATGTGTACTAAACAGCAAAATCTTGATCTTACAATTGTGTTCCGATTGTCTCACTACATTAAACTGTTCAATATCATATTTCAAGTTGGGTTTCAGTGTGCTGATTCCTGAAAATTGCATGAATACTGAATTAACTTGTTTGATCTTTTGATTTTCATATCAACACTATTCATTGTCATGTTTACAGCTGATTAGTATAGTTTCTTCATTTGCTACAGCACCGTCATTCTGTGTACTAACTATTTTCACTGTTCATCATCCATTACCAAGTGCATTTATTTCAGTTGCTACAAAATTGTCTGATTGTTGCCTGTGCAGTAATTATTCAGATATGTTGTGTTGCCTTTTGAAAATCAATGTGTCTTCAATTCAATCATCAGAGTTCATCCTTCAGCAGTTGGTCTTTGATCAGTGATAAATTTGTGATGCTTGCATCTTTGATAATTGTGAATTGAATATTCTGCAAATTGATATAGTTTATAGCATATATAATCAAGTCTTGAGTTAACTTAATATGTGTCCTTAATCTGAATAGAGTTAAATTGTCAATCATTCAGATTATGGTTGTTTTGCAAAGTCTGAACACTGTTGATCATTCAAATACCAATTTATCTTTGTTGATATTTCAGTCTCCGAACTAAACTCAATATTTCGGTAAACTAGTTGTTGACAGAGAATTTCGGCACACCAAGCTCCGATCTAGAGAAAAATACAAATTAAGGAGGTTTTTAGTTCTAGTTCTGTACTATGATCATCAAATTGTTTTTGCAATCTTTTAGAGGTGTGTTGGGAGTTTTAAAAGGCCTTCACATTCGTGATATTTTGTTGAGGCGTCTATTCACCCCTCCTCTAGTCGTCATTCCGATCCCACAATCATTGTTCCCCTTTATTATTATCCTGCATTATTATTGCATTCTCGGTGGCTTGTTGAGTACCTTTATACTCATACCCATTGAAAACCCCTTCAGAGGCTACGTTTTACGATGAGGATGGTCTTGAGTAGCGACCTAGTCAAGGATACAACCCTGTAGAAGATGTTCATCTCGAAGCTTTATTTTTATTAGTTTATTTTATTTTTACACTCATGTAATAATGTGGTCTGCGAACCACAAATGATTGACGTACTTATGTTGTCGTGTGATGAACATCTTGTTATTATTGATTTTCCTTGGAAAATTCAATAAAGTCCCGAATTTATTAATTTCGGGCGCTACAAGATGGTATCAGAGCCGACTTGACTGTAGAAAGCCAAACAGACCCGTCGAATACTTAGCTTTACAACAATCTATTTCGTAAAATCTACTTCATATTTTTCTTCTCTCCCTTACTCTTTAAATTTTGTCTTCTTTGTAGATGTTGACCCACGTCCGCAGTTTCTGCCGAGAGGCCATTGGTTTCGTCCAAGAACTCAGTATGCTGGCAACGTTCCTACTATACACCCACGAGCCTGAGTACCACGGAATCTACCCGAGCGAAGAGAGTGGCCCATGTCAAGTGACCCTGACGCTCATCGCCTCAGACCAGGAGCTGACTTCCTTCACCACCTCGGCCAGAGCTACAAGTTTTGAGATTGGTTGTCAGGAAAAAACACTACAGGCACATGGGGAGCTTCGCCAGATCTACGATGACTGCCTCGACGACACCACCTTTCACCATCCCGGGAGCCAGGATAGGATCACAGCACCTAAGTCAGCTGTCTCGACGACTGCGACCCTATCGTAGCCCGACAGACCCGTCTCATATTGGCCATGGATACCCTTCACACCCAGACTCTCCTACACATCGATGGGACGCAAGCTTGGGTCGACTACTATCGTCAAGAGGTCGACCAACTTCGACAGCAGAATGCTCAGCTCTTTAGCCAGAACCAGGAGCTCAAGAAGGATATCGCGGAGTTGATACCCTCAGTTCCCCCTAAGAGAAAGACCCTTCAGAAGGCCCTTCACCGGCCGAAGAAGTTGACCAGGAGAAGCACGATGCTACCCAACCTAGGTGAAGCTAGGGCATGAGAGGAGCTGATGGCCAACGACGAGGTCGAACCTAGCACCACAGCATAATTTGCCCAAAGGTCCGAGAACACATCCGGTGATACCCCCGATAGCCACTAGATGGTTATAGTATACGCTAGACTCCAGATGATTGTTTTCTTTGTTTGTGGTCTTTCTCCTTAGCGACTAGTGATAGGGGCAAGTTAATAATAAGAACTGTAACAAATGTAGGACCGAAAGTAGCGACCAGAGGGGGGGGGGTGAATGGGCGCCTTAAAATTCTTTCGAATCTATGGCCTGTTCCCAATACCCAACGCACCTCAAAAATACTATGCAGCAGAAAGTAGACAGTAGGCCTAAGTCTAAAGGTTTCTAACCTAGAAGCAACTGATGATATACAGTGTAAAACTAAAGTGGTGCAACTAGGCAGATAAACAAGTTGTAACAGGCCTATACTTCTCAATGAAATGATCTAAGTATGTATAAAGTGAAAAGAGAAGTTACTGTCCAAAGTTGTCTCCTGTTCGGGTCTTGGCGAAGCCCCCTTCGCACGTCGAGGTCTGCTTCGGAGGTTGGTGTCGGAGCCTGTCCGAAATGCCGAAGGTGTCACTGTCTAGCCTAGTTCGAAGAAGTAAGAAGCGACGTGTACTTCGAAGCGAAGTAAAAGCAGTGCCGGAGCTTGGTTCGAAGTAAGCACTTCGAAGACAAGACTTCGAACGCAACTTCGAGTCACGAGCTTCGGAGCGAAGTAAACAGTGCCGGAGCTTGGTTCGAAGTAAGCACTTCGGAGACAAGACTTCGAACACAGCTTCGAACCAAGAGCTTCGGAGCAAGGTGACAAAGTCGGAGCCTGCTTCGAAGTGAGGACTTCGAAGACAAAACTTCGAACACACAAAACAGACGGACTACCTTCGAACAAAGAAGCGAAGTCTGTCACGCGACAGAAAAGCAAGTCCGAAGCCTACACTCTATCTTCGAACAGGGAAAGCTTCGGAAGGATAATCGAAGGCTGACACGCCACAAAGGAAACCAAGCGAAGTCTACGACAGAAAAGAAAGTCCGAAGCCTACACTCTATCTTCGAACAGGGAAAGCTTCGGAAGGAAAATCGAAGGCTGACACTCCACAAAGAAATCCAAGCGAAGTCTATCAGAAAAGACAAACTTCGAACCCAACTTCGAAGCCTAACAAAGTGTGCACTTCGAACAGATAGATTCGGAGTATGCTAGTTCGAAGTATGCGATGCTGTCCATACAGGAGAAACTTCGAATCTTGCAACTCAGAAACAAAGACCGAAGTTCGAAGTCTAAACGAAGCCTTTAACGAGGTTCGAACGGAGACTGCCTCACGGAGTTGAGGGGCTTCGCACGGAACCGAGCTTCGCCAGACACACCAGAAAAAAGGCAAAAAGGACTGTCAGCTTCGATCAAAAGGCTGGGCAATAGAAGGTGAAAAGCTGCTACAGTACACTGTAGCTACAGCAAAGCAGTACTACTTGCAACCGCAAGAACTAGTACTCCCACCGTGAAGAACACTCCCAGCCGAAGAAGCTTCTCTTCAAGAATAAATTCAGCAGCCCGTAGGTAAGGCAATAACTCCCCAAACCGAACAAAATGCAAGCAATAAATTCACCAGGGACCAAAGCATTAAAGCATCCAAGAGATTTGAGTGAAAATAATGCAAGAACAGGGAGAGGAAGCCCCTGCGGCGCACACAGGAGAGAGAAGAGAAGGGAAAAGAGTGACCCAAAGAGTGGTATTCAATTTCAGCAAAAGGGTAGTCCAAACCCTAGGGGTTGGGGTCCTATTTATAGGCAGCCCAACACTAGGAATATTCTACCAGCCCCTTAGGGTTTTACAGACTCAAAAATACAGAAAAAGACTCTACTTGCCCTTAGGTATTTTTACAGACACAACTGACTGACTGTGGGCCTAGAGTAACAGATGACATATCTGAAGCTACTCTTCTGGACAGTCGGATACAGAATCAACGGTTGTCAGTTTTACGCCGAAACTGACAAAGCCTCCACCAGCTTTGCACCAGGTACCCGGATTGGGCCGGCCCGACTCCGCAGCTCTCTCAGCCCGGCAATCGCTCCACGCCCGTGTACCTGAGTCAGTCCTGGTCAACAGCCCAGTGGGTCTTCTACTGCTCCTGGCCCATGCACCCGGATTGGGCCAGCCCGACTTCGCAGCCTCCTCTGCCCGACAGTCGCTCGCCGCCCGTGTACCTGAGTCGCACGCGGCCCATGAAACAGCAGATCTCCTCTCTTCTTCAGTCCTTGTTGACTATCGTTGACAATGACTCATCACTTCTAGAGCCATGAGGCCCACGCTATTCAGCATGGCTCCTCAATCTCCCCCTTGATGAGAGCATTGTCAACACTCCTCAATTCTCCGCTCTTCAGCACCTGCGAACAAATGTGGAAACACGAAAACAAAACACAAGAGAACAAAGAAGAAGAAAAAATAAGGTAAAAGTTTAACCTTAATGACCAAAAGCCAAACAAAAGCAAGAACCGGTCATTATGGTTAACCAAAACACAAAGCTCAAAATGAGTGCGATTGCAGAACAACAAGGATATCAACAGAGTAAGAACTCCCCCTTAAACTCTGATCCCAAATTTCTCTCCCCCTTGTTGACAAGTGAACTCATCAAGCACTCAAAAGAGACACAGACTCCCCCTGAAATGCAACTCCCCCTCAAATATGCAGTGAATGCAACTGGGGTGCAGGTGGAGTGTAGAAAGCATGCTTCTCAGATATGATTGACTGCAAATACAGTATCTAACAGGTATAGCAAAAGAGATACTGTCTAAGACACATGGCAAGATCAGTGCAAGAGATGATATCTAAAGAAAGTCATTTAGCACGCATTTGTCAAGTTTTGCAAATAAAAGCATCACCACATTCTCTAGTAAACAAGCAAGGTAAAGCATGAGATGCAGAAGCTAACTGATGTCTACCAAGATAAGCATTTGTTCAAAACAAAGTGCTTCAGCAAACTTGTTATCCTTTTAAAATTCAGGCTTTTTCATTTTCCTTTGTCATTTGTGCCAAGGGTTATTTGCATGTCAAGCCTTATGCTAACCGACCAAGTCAAGCCTAGGCCAGAACTGAGCCATCAGAAGCTTAAGACATTGGTCTCGGCATACACTATACTGTCCTAGTTCATACCAAAGTGCTATGGTAAGCAGTCCAGAACAATATAATGCGACAAAGCAAACCCACTTGGATCTTTTCAACTTAAACATAACAAGGCATGGAATTTTCATTCATTTTTGATTTTTATCATTTTTATGGCACATTTTCCATGTTAAAGCATAAAGATGTCCAAGTTGCATATCTGCATCTATGTGATGAACTAGCCACAAGGCATGTAACAGATAGCAAAAGCATTCAGCCTACACATGCTAGTTACCAGAAGCAATGGTGATCATTTTTCAAGTTTGAAAGCGTAAAAGCCATGCATATGACAGATATCAAACATGTCAAGCGAACTGAATCAAAGCATGATCATTGACAAGTAATCAAAAGCATGTACCAGCTAGAATAAGTAAAGCAGTTCAATCATATAACAGAAGCAGACTCAGAAGTGTGATATGTGAATATGTATGATATGAACACACACAAAAGACTCAAGAAAAGAGTAAAAAAGAAAGAAAACTGACGCAAAATATCCTAGAAAGGATACACAACACCCAAATCCCCTCGTAAACGCTCAAATGTAGACTGATCTAGGGGTTTGGTAAAAATGTCAGCCAACTGATGATGGGTATCAACATGAACAAGGTCAATGACACCTTTCTCATATTGATCCCGCAAGAAGTGAAAGCGCACATCAATATGTTTGGTTTTTGAATGGAGACACGGGTTTTTCCCTACACTAATAGCACTCGTGCTGTCGCAAAACAATGGAACCCTGGTAGGAAAGAGCAACCCAAAGTCTCGTAGAGTAGAAATCATCCAAACCATCTGTGAGCAGCAGCTAGCAGCAGCTACATACTCAGCCTCTGTGGTCGAAAGAGCAACTCCAGATTGCTTTCGAGAAGACCAAGATACAAGGGAAGAACCAAGAAACTGGCAAGTACCGGAAGTCGACTTGCGATCCAACCGGCACCCACCAAAGTCGGCGTCCGAAAAGCCAGATAAATCAAGTGATGATGATGCTGAATAATAAAGACCAAGATCAGGCGCATAGGTGAGATACCTGAAAATGCGCTTGACAGCCTGCCGATGAGACGCGCGTGGTGAAGACTGAAAACGCGCGCAAAGTCCCACGGCGAACTGTATGTCTGGTCTTGTTGCCGTTAAGTACAACAGCGAACCGATCATCCCTCGAAAATCTCTCTCATTGACCTTGACACCGCTCTCGTCCTTGTCCAGACCCCCAGAAGTACCCATCGGGGTCATCTGCGGCTTCAATTCACCACCAAAGTCAAATTTCTTAAGCATATCACGAGTGTACTTACCTTGGTGGATGAAGGTGCCGTCCTTGGTCTGCTTGATCTGGAGCCCTAAGAAATACTTAAGCTCACCCATGAGGCTCATCTCAAACTCACTGTGCATCTGCTCAGAAAACTTGGACACAAGAGAATCAGTAGTACCGCCAAAAATAATATCGTCCACATAAATCTGAGCAACTAAGAAATCTGAAGCATCTCTGAGCAGGAAAAGAGTTTTATCCACAGAACCCATCACAAAGCCCTTCCCCAACAAAAACTGCTTTAAACCGGTCATACCAAGCCCTGGGGGCTTGCTTCAACCCATATAAAGCTTTGTGCAACTTAAAAACATGTCGAGGAAACTTAGGGTTCTCAAAACCGGGGGGTTGCCTAACATATACTTCCTCCTCTATGAACCCGTTCAGAAAAGCACTCTTAACGTCCATTTGAAAAAGCTTAAAACCCTTCGAAACGGCAAAAGCTAGAAGAATACGAATGGACTCAAGACGGGCAACAGGAGCGAAGGTTTCTTCAAAGTCAATACCTTCCTTTTGGCAATAACCCTGGGCAACCAGTCGAGCTTTGTTGCGCACCACAACCCCATCTTCACCTTGTTTGTTCTTGAATACCCACTTGGTGCCTATGGGGTTGCATCCTGGTGGCGGCTCAACTAGTGTCCAAACCCGATTGCGGACAAAATTCTCAAGCTCTTCGTGCATAGCATTAATCCAATTAGAATCAGAAAGAGCATGAGAAATGTCTCTGGGCTCAAAAGATGCAACAAACGCAGATTCAGCAAACACAGCGAAAGAGGCAGAAGAACGCAAAGTCCTCTCAGTCAAATCACCAATGATGAGCTCTGAGGGGTGGTCACGCTGCACTGCTCGGGTTCCCTGGTGATCTGAAGTCACCTCACCGGAGTCAGCAGCTGGCACCTCTGGACTCGACTGAAGGGGCTCGATCGAAGTGGACGAGGTGATCAGAGGTCCGCCTTCATCATCAGTCGAAGTCACAGAGGGTGTGGGCTCTGCGGGGGATGCAGAAGGCCCGCCCTCAACAGCAGCTGGAGTATCCTCATCTTCCTCGAAGATGGACTCTCCGAGCTCATCATCACCAGAAAGCTCAAAAGAAGGAGTCAAAGAAGGCAAGGACTCATCAAAAGAAACCTCACACGTCTCGACAAGCAGCTGGGATTCGAGGTTCCAAACACGGAAGCCTCGAGAATGCAATGCATAACCAAGAAAATACCATCCCAGCAACGAGACTCAAACTTGTCCAAATGCCCTCCCTTCTTGAGCACAAAGCACTTGCAGCCAAACGCTCGCAAGTGGGTCACCTTGGGCTGTCTGCCAAACCGCAACTCATATGAAGTCTTACCAATGTAAGCTCGAAGAAAAATACGGTTGGCAAGATAGCAAGCCGTGTTCATGGCTTCAGCCCAAAAACGCCTAGGAGTCCTGTGCTCATCGAGCATCGTCCTGGCCATCTCAACTAGCGTGCGGTTCTTTCGTTCCACAACGCCGTTCTGTGGGGGAGTGTAAGGAGAGGAAACTGATGGTACAGACCCTGATCACCACAGAAGCTGACGAACTGGGAGTTCTTGAACTCAGAGCCGTTGTCGGAGCGAATTGCTCGCATACGGCCATTGTTCTCATTCTTCAGCTTCAAAATCAGGTCATGGACAAATTGAAAAAGTTTCATCCTTAGACTCCAAAAAGAAAACCCACGAGAAACGAGAAAAGTCGTCAACAATCACAAGTGCATACCACTTCCCACCGACTGAGCGTACCCGAGCTGGACCTACAGTGTCCAAATGTAAAAGCTCGCCTGGATACGTAGTCATCACCTGAGTCACAGGTGAATGAGAAGCGGCAACCATTTTTCCATGACGACAGGGATGACAAACTAGATCCTTCTCCATTTTAAGCTTGGGCAATCCTCGGATGAGGTCCATAGAGCTCAACCTGACTAGCAGATCAAAACTCAAATGACCTAACCTCCTATTCCACTTCCAGAGCTCAGAAGAAGATCCAGCAATCAAACAGCGAGAAGGGCCAAAAGAACTAGAGAAGTCAATTCGAAAAACTTTACCGAAGGGTAAAATCTGACAAACCAAAGACCCTCTAGAATCAATCACAGAAGAATTACCCTTCTTAAAACGCACTTCCAAACCATCTTCAAGAAGTTGCGAAACAGATATTAAATTAAAGTTCAGATTTTTAACCAAAGCAACATTCTTTAAAGAGAAATGGTCTGAGATGCTGATTGAGCCTATGCCACTTACTTTCCCTTGACCGCTGTTCCCGAAGGTAATGTACTCTTTGGAGCTCGGGGGAATGAGACTGGAGAACCATCTGCGATGTCCCGTCATGTGGCGAGAGCATCCTGAGTCCATGATCCAAACCTCCTCCAGTCCCCGGTCCTGCACAATCAATGTCTGTAAGTGGGAGCAAATGGTCCGGCACCAGGTTTAGCAAACGAGCTAAACCAGTGTCGAGCCATCTGCTCAAAAGATGGAAAGCGAAAACCATCAAAAGAGTTTGGACCAAAACGCGGCTCAAAGCGCGGTCCACGGTTCTTCCTAATCCTGCGGCCACGAGGTCCAGAACCGTAGCCAACTCGGTCTGGAACTCTGCCGGAACGAACACCACCAACCGGAGCACGGGCAAGAAGACCGTCTCCTCTACCACCACCTACACGACGCGGCCTGGCCTCCAGCCTCTCCCCGCGCCGAGGAACACGCAGTCTACCACCCTGCTGGTAGAACTGCACCTGATCACTACGAGCCCTCTCTGCTCTCTCAACCCGCTTCCTCCTGAAGCAAAACTCCGCAAGATGCCCGTCTCTCTGACAAAACTCACAATGATAGGTAGGCTTCTTGGGATGTGGTTGAGGCTTGGGGTTCTTGGGCTTGGTAGTGTTTGGTGTGGTCTTCTTGGGCTGAGAGGGTCCAGGAAGAGAGTCTAGAGAAGAGTGGAGGTGTTTGGGCTTAGGAACCCAGATAGGCTTCTTGGGTGGAGCTTTGGGAGTTTCATGGATTACTCCATCCTTGGGCTGACAAGCCTGGGAGGTCTCAGTGGAGTGAGTCTTGGATACCTCTGCTCTGGAGTCATTTTACTCCACTCCACTGCCCGGCTGAGGGCACTCTCAAAGTCAGCCTTGGTGTAGGTGTAACCTACTCCAAACCCATCCTGCCTCTTGAACTGCTGGATCATCATGCCGAGTTGTGGCTCTCTAGCACTGATCCAACTCAGGATAGACCGGAGATAAAAATTCTCATTCTGAGAATCAGCTAGCTCCTCTCTCAAGGAAGCTAGTACCTCCACCTGAGACAAGCAGGTCTCACACTCACTCTCCACTTGGACAGACTTTTCAGATTTCAGCTTGATCAACTCCATTCTAAGAGACAGACAGTTCTCACAGACAGTGGGTGGAACTGACAATGTCTCAAGATCTAGCTTAGTCTGCGCAAGCTCAGCTCTTAACCTCTCTAAATCACCCAAATGCTCATTGCCCTTGGATTTCAGCTCAGCCAAGGCAGCTAGATGCGATGGGCAATCAACACAGGGTGCGACGACAGTGGCTTGAGCATCTTTCAGCTCCAGCTGAGCGCTTTCAAGCTCAGTGGCCAAAGCGTCCCTCTCATAAACCCTTTCTGTGTACCTGGACTTCAAAGTCGACAGGTCACACAGAAGCACCTCACACTTCGGGCACTCACTGCTATTACCCAAGCAAGGAGAAGAGGATAGACTCTCAATCCTACCGTTGGCCACGGCAAGCTCACTCTCTAGCTCATCTATCCTTTTCTTAGCCCCCCTAAGCAGTTTCTCCCGATACTTCAACTCCTGACGGTTGCTCTCAAGTAAATCTACAATTTCGCGCTCATAAGATGATACCTTGCTATCGTCGTCGTCGGAGTCGTCGGAGGAGCTCTTTTCTTCTCTATCCCCAAGAGCCATGGAGCAGAAGCTCTTGCGGGATCTTCGGCGCTGGTGTGTGCGGCTCTTCGGCTTGTCTCCGAAAGCCATGAAGCAGAGGCCCGCCGGATCATCCTTGTCCTTCCCCTTCTTGATGGCGATCTCCTCATCGCTTGAGCTCGATGAAGAGGAAGAAGACGTGGATCTCTTGGAGTAGCTCTTCTCCATCTCGGCGAAGAAGGCCTTGTCGCGCTTCTTGTTCTCTCGCCGGTAGTCCTTCAGGGCCTTCTTGAAGAACCGGGTCTTCGGCTTGCCCTTGATGAAGGAGGGGCTCTCATGCTTGCCGGAGTCGTGGAAGCTGCTGCCGGCGCCCTTCTTGTATCCACTGCGCTTGGGGCAGTCGGCGATGAAGTGTCCTGGATCACCACATTCAAAGCATCCGGATTTTGTGCCGTGTCTTTTGAACATTCTCTTATCATAGACACGACGCACCCGGTTGTTAAAGAGACACAAATCATCATCTCCCAACAACTCAAGCTGGTCCTCAGTGATAGACATCAAGGAGAACCCAGCACAGCTCACAGCAGAGGGATCAACTGAAGGTGCAGCAAGGGCCAGGGATTTTGATCCAGAGCCAGTGAGATTTGATCTCAGCTGGATATCTACCTCAGTGGCCTTTAACTTGCTAAATAGCTCAGAAATGGTCAAGGTATCGTATGAAGTACTCTCAACGATAGATGATACCTTGATCTCCCAGATCTTTGGGTCCAAGGTATGAAGAACCTTGAGCGCCTGCTCATGATCTGAGACTAACTGAGCACCCTCAGCCTTGTTGTCCCGAAGCTTGTTAATGATCGACTGAAAGCGACCAAACAAGGCTTCAACAGATTCACCCGGCTTCTGTGTGAAATTCTCATATTCACGCCGGTAGGTCTGATAGAGCCGAGCCTTGACCTGGGCTGTTCCCTCATGGTGTGCCTTGAGGGTAGCCCAGATCTCTCTCGCAGTGGAGAGATGACTCACTCGCTCAAATTCAGTGGGACCTAAACCAGAAATAAAATGTTCACAGCCTTACTGTTGCTCAGATGCTGAGCAATGATACCAGCAGTACCTTGCTCAGTAACTGGCAAAATGACAAATGTGGTGTGAACGCAAATGTCCCATATGTCCGAACCCTGGCTCATGAGATAGGCTCGCATGCGAGTCTTCCAATAATTATAGCCATAGGCTTCCAAGGACGGGACCTTGCCAGGAGACGTCATAGTCACTACTGGGGTTTAGAACCGGTTAAGGTATGGAAAAACCCTAACCTTGATCTGATACCACTTGTAGGACCGAAAGTAGCGACCAGAGGGGGGGGGGGTGAATGGGCGCCTTAAAAATTCTTTCGAATCTATGGCCTGTTCCCAATACCCAACGCACCTCAAAAATACTATGCAGCAGAAAGTAGACAGTAGGCCTAAGTCTAAAGGTTTCTAACCTAGAAGCAACTGATGATATACAGTGTAAAACTAAAGTGGTGCAACTAGGCAGATAAACAAGTTGTAACAGGCCTATACTTCTCAATGAAATGATCTAAGTATGTATAAAGTGAAAAGAGAAGTTACTGTCCAAAGTTGTCTCCTGTTCGGGTCTTGGCGAAGCCCCCTTCGCACGTCGAGGTCTGCTTCGGAGGTTGGTGTCGGAGTCTGTCCGAAATGCCGAAGGTGTCACTGTCTAGCCTAGTTCGAAGAAGTAAGAAGCGACGTGTACTTCGAAGCGAAGTAAAAGCAGTGCCGGAGCTTGGTTCGAAGTAAGCACTTCGAAGACAAGACTTCGAACGCAACTTCGAGTCACGAGCTTCGGAGCGAAGTAAACAGTGCCGGAGCTTGGTTCGAAGTAAGCACTTCGGAGACAAGACTTCGAACACAGCTTCGAACCAAGAGCTTCGGAGCAAGGTGACAAAGTCGGAGCCTGCTTCGAAGTGAGGACTTCGAAGACAAAACTTCGAACACACAAAACAGACGGACTACCTTCGAACAAAGAAGCGAAGTCTGTCACGCGACAGAAAAGCAAGTCCGAAGCCTACACTCTATCTTCGAACAGGGAAAGCTTCGGAAGGATAATCGAAGGCTGACACGCCACAAAGGAAACCAAGCGAAGTCTACGACAGAAAAGAAAGTCCGAAGCCTACACTCTATCTTCGAACAGGGAAAGCTTCGGAAGGAAAATCGAAGGCTGACACTCCACAAAGAAATCCAAGCGAAGTCTATCAGAAAAGACAAACTTCGAACCCAACTTCGAAGCCTAACAAAGTGTGCACTTCGAACAGATAGATTCGGAGTATGCTAGTTCGAAGTATGCGATGCTGTCCATACAGGAGAAACTTCGAATCTTGCAACTCAGAAACAAAGACCGAAGTTCGAAGTCTAAACGAAGCCTTTAACGAGGTTCGAACGGAGACTGCCTCACGGAGTTGAGGGGCTTCGCACGGAACCGAGCTTCGCCAGACACACCAGAAAAAAGGCAAAAAGGACTGTCAGCTTCGATCAAAAGGCTGGGCAATAGAAGGTGAAAAGCTGCTACAGTACACTGTAGCTACAGCAAAGCAGTACTACTTGCAACCGCAAGAACTAGTACTCCCACCGTGAAGAACACTCCCAGCCGAAGAAGCTTCTCTTCAAGAATAAATTCAGCAGCCCGTAGGTAAGGCAATAACTCCCCAAACCGAACAAAATGCAAGCAATAAATTCACCAGGGACCAAAGCATTAAAGCATCCAAGAGATTTGAGTGAAAATAATGCAAGAACAGGGAGAGGAAGCCCCTGGCGGCGCACACAGGAGAGAGAAGAGAAGGGAAAAGAGTGACCCAAAGAGTGGTATTCAATTTCAGCAAAAGGGTAGTCCAAACCCTAGGGGTTGGGGTCCTATTTATAGGCAGCCCAACACTAGGAATATTCTACCAGCCCCTTAGGGTTTTACAGACTCAAAAATACAGAAAAAGACTCTACTGCCCTTAGGTATTTTTACAGACACAACTGACTGACTGTGGGCCTAGAGTAACAGATGACATATCCTGAAGCTACTCTTCTGGACAGTCGGATACAGAATCAACGGTTGTCAGTTTTACGCCGAAACTGACAAAGCCTCCACCAGCTTTGCACCAGGTACCCGGATTGGGCCGGCCCGACTCCGCAGCTCTCTCAGCCCGGCAATCGCTCACCGCCCGTGTACCTGAGTCAGTCCTGGTCAACAGCCCAGTGGGTCTTCTACTGCTCCTGGCCCATGCACCCGGATTGGGCCAGCCCGACTTCGCAGCCTCCTCTGCCCGACAGTCGCTCGCCGCCCGTGTACCTGAGTCGCACGCGGCCCATGAAACAGCAGATCTCCTCTCTTCTTCAGTCCTTGTTGACTATCGTTGACAATGACTCATCACTTCTAGAGCCATGAGGCCCACGCTATTCAGCATGGCTCCTCAACAAACAAACCTATCTGTACCATAGTAATGAGAGGAACTATCATTGTTGGCGTAAAAGATTACGCTAACAGGTTTCTGAAAATTAGAAACTAACAAACGAAGTGTTTGCGAAAGAAACTATTCCAAGCCTCCGAAAGGATAATAACTTAGAATAGTTTGGAAGTATGTATTGAATAACTTGTATTCCGTCCTTATTACAGGGTAAAACGGGGGGTATTTATAGGCCCAAACATTAAGGAAAATACCTTTTTACCCCTCTATTACAGCCGACATAGTGGAAACTATTCGGTACCCTTAATAGGGCTAAAATGGTAAAAGACTAATCTAATGAGAAAGAGATAAGTCTTCCATCTTAGCTGGCAAAGAAGCTCTCGGAAGAGTCCACGTTTGAAGATATACTCCGAACTAAAGCCTGTCATTATACTTCGAACTTGACTTGATCCATCTCCGAAATTATATGTTGGAAGGCTTCGTCTTAATCACCAGTCTTTATCTCATTACTGCAATAACCCTGAAGATGGAATATTTTCCCCCAACAGTAGCCCCTCGAATACGCTTCTCCGCTAAATCTGTAATGTTAGGAGAGCAGTATACGCAAGAAAAATAATCATGCGTAGGGGTTAACAGATTTAAACCACCTCCGAACTATGTGGAGATGTAAACTTTGAATCAGTTTTTAATAAAATTACTTTCGAAGTAACTTAGAACTAACTCGAAAAGTCTGAAAGTCTTTTTAGACTTAGAAGAAATAGCCGTTAGCTTCTTTCTTCTAACGGAAGTTATGGAATGCGTTAATTTCGGAGCAAAGTAACGGTTGGAAATGTGAAACGACACAGGCAAACGGTAAAAAATTAGGGTCTAGGCTATAAATAGAGGGCTCGAACCCTTCTTGAGTACCTGTTCACTGCTTTCTTGCAAACAAACCGTCACTGGAGCCCTAGCCGCCATTTTTCTTCTGAAACAATCCACAAAATCCAATGGCGAAAACTAGTTTCAAAGGTCCTGGAGCGACTTCAGCTTTGGCTCGGCAGCAAGCTACAGCAGCAGCGGCGGCTGCTACATTGGCGGCGACGGCTCCGACACCTACAGCGGCAGCAATGGCGGCGACGGGGGAAAATCCCCAAAATGTTGGCCATCAAGACCTCTTTCCAGCATCAACGAAGTATACGGATCAGTCTTATCAACTAGGGCCATCAACCTGCAGAAGGGAATCGCTTGCGGCTACAGTAGAAGGCAAGATTAGTTCGGGGGTTATGATTCGCAAACCTAGGAAAGAAAACATTCCGTCACCACGACCCGGAGAAGTGGTTGTTTTCGAAGCCTTCTTCGAAGCTGGTTTAAGGCTTCCGGCGATCGACTTCTTAGCGGAGGTATTAGACTTGTTTCATGTTACTCTCCCCCAACTCTCTCCGAATGCGGTAGCACGTCTTGCCATCTTCGAATGGGCGTTGCGAGCCAAAGGTTGTGAAGGAAGGGCGGAGATCTTCGCAGCACTACACAGAGCATCGTGCCAATCGAAGACCTTCGTAGGCCCTGGAGGTGAGAAGATAGTAGTGGCCTTCGGAAGTATCAACTTCAGACTCCGAGATGAATATGCTCTTCAGTTTCCTGCCAAGGCCATCAATGCTAGATGGTATACTGATTGGATCTTGAGATGGTTTTATGCCGAAGTTGGGGCGAGTAGCCGCCTAGCTGGACCTCTACAAGAAATCCACTTCTGAAAGGAAGCCCTTGTGCATCCGGATTCGGGTCAACTCGAAGCTCGCCTTAGCTTGCTTCAAAAGATCAGTCATCGATTGAGCATGCGAGACTTAGCCGAAGAATTCCTCGGGCTTCAAATCCCTCCCTTGATGACCAACTAGCCAATCACTTTCGAAGAGGATTCAGAAGGTGGTCTTCGGAAAATTTCTTCAACTTCAAGTCCTGCAGGTAACTTCGAAAACAACATACTCTATGTATATTTATTTGAAGAGTTAACGAACTTAACTTATTTTTCAGCTTCTTCAGCCCCTATAACTTTGGAGCAAATCGTACGAGCTTCGGAGAAGATTTTGGGCGTTCCAACTCTGACCGAGAAAGAATGGAGAGTCAAATTGGTTGGTAGTTGGGAACGATCCAACCGAGTATGGGGACTGCTCGAAGTTGTTCCACCCCCTCTGATGGATTGGGTGCCTTCAGAGAAAGGGCCCAAGAAGAGGAAAGCCGAAGCTGGAACTTCGAGCTCTGCCAAGACTCCGGTCAAGAAGGTGGCTCGAAAGCCAAAAAATCCTGCGCCTTTGAGTCCAAGAGCTTCAATCTCCGATTCTCAGGAGGATGAAGGTAGGTTGCTTGTGAGGCTGATTGATGAGGATGCAGTCCAAAGAGCTGCACAAATTGACGAAACTGCGAACGTGCCGGTGTCTCAAGAGAATCTTGAGCAAGTGAGGACTCCGGCTGCTCAAGAAGATTTTCCACAGGACGGAGCCCCTGTGGATGAAAGTGGAATTAAGGTTACTGCAGCTTCGATTCCAAGCGAAGTAACAACGGCGGCTCAAGAAGATGCTCCAATAGTCGAAGATTTGGCTGTTGACTCTGACGAAAACCTTGCCTTCGACCCGCCAAGCAGCCCAATGCTCATTCACCGTCAAAATGTCGAAGGTAAACTTCGCATAATTCTTTTGTTTTTTTTCCTGCGAAATTATACAATGTATAATACCTTTGTTTTTTCAGAGTCCACTTCTATGGAAGAGGTCCGTCCCGAAGATACAATTCCTGGACCTTCGACAACTTTGGAGCCAACCTTAGAAGCCGCTCAGATAGGGCCTGGAAAAGGCAAAGGAAAGATGAACCC
The DNA here is from genome assembly GCA_019279435.1 of Zizania palustris. NCBI lineage: Eukaryota > Viridiplantae > Streptophyta > Magnoliopsida > Poales > Poaceae > Zizania > Zizania palustris. The sequence goes on along the minus strand of JAAALK010002127.1, from coordinate 75,790 downwards.
CCTCCCTGCTCTGAGCTCAGGATCAACTCCGTCTGAGTCAACAGACGAGAACCAATCTACTGAGGGGGGCCAGTCTACTGGGGCTCCGAAGACCACAGCTCAGCACTCCGGGCCTTCGCCAAGCGAAGATGACCAACAAGCCTTGAGCATGCTCCCTCTTCTAGCTCCTTTCTTGGAGCGAAGAACTAGGCTTCGGACTTTTCTCGAGCCTTTGGATCGAGCTAGTCGCGAAGTCGGGGAGACGGACTTGGTGGCTATCTTGAGCGAGGCGGAGAGTTCGGAGCTTAACGCTGCCATGGAACGCGCAGCATACCAGGTACGAAGTATCTGCAAAACAACATCAAATTTATATACAAATAATTTCTCACCTTGATTTTTCTTTTTGCAACAAACAGTCTTGGCCCGAGCTGTGAATATCTCAAGTGAACGTGGAAGCCTTCGCCTTCGAGAAGAAAATACAACTCTTCAACGAAATCTCACTATCTCCGAAGGTCGAGTGGCCCACTTGGACAACATGGTTTCAACAGAACACATGGCTAAACAAGGCTTGGAGGCTGCGAACAAGGAGCTCAAAGCAGAAAAAATTGTGCTTCGAGGAGAAATTGAAAAGATGCGGGTGGAGCATGCTACTGCAGGGGTCGAGCTTGTTAGACTCCGAGAAGAAGCTAGCCAACTACTGAATCATAAGAATTCTTTAACTATGGAGGCGACTAGGCTCTCTGGAGTAATAGAAGAGCTAACTTCGACGAAGGATGCATTAATTGAAGATAAGCTGAAGTCTGAGAAGGTAGCTGCGGAGGTCATGGACCAATTGCTAGACGTTCTGGAGTACTTCGGTACTATTGGGACACTTCCTTCGGATGACAACATCTCCCTACTGCGCCGGCTGAAGAGGATTCAAGGAGCAGCGAAGCAAATGAAGACAGCAGACATTCGTTACGGAGAAATCTCTGGACAAGTGGCTGCTGTCGGCATACTTCGTTACTACGAAGATCTGGGTCGATCAATAACTCCGAGTGCAGGAGAGGGTCCCATTACCTTCGATGATGACCAGCTTCTTACTCCATCCGAAGGTGTGGCCGCTGCTTGGCAAGCCTTTCAAACTACATGGAGAGCCGAAGGTCGCTCTGCGATCAAGGCCTGGATTGACGAAGGACAACGCCAGAAGCAGGCTCGGTCTCAAGCTTCGAGCAGTCAGCCTCCTCCAAACCCGCAGGTTTAGAATTACCTTAGGATCTTCAACTATCTAAAGCACTACGCTTTTGTTCATTTATGAATGAAGATTTGTTTATCATGTTTTTAGGCTTTGCCTCATATGGAAGATGTCAAAGTATTAGATGTTAACGACGAACTTCGCTTATTATGGGCTACCTTCGAAATCTTAAAACTTCACAAGCGCCCTCGATTTCTAGTTCCTCGAGATAGTTCCGGAAAAATTACGTCCGAAATAAGCAAAGATATATTATCTTGCATTAAAGAGGAAGAAAAAGAAGTTAACTTGGAAACTTCATCTTTTGAAGACATTAAATGGTCCGAAGATGAAGATGAAGCTCAAGGTAAAAAGCCTGAAGAACTTGGAAGCTGGGAAAGGAGCCCTGAATGGCTTCGAACTTGGGCCGAGCTTCAGCAAGAACAAAAAGATTTTAGAGCTTCGAAGGGAGGCAGAAGAGTTAAACGTAAAGTTGTTAGAACTCCCGGCACTGGAACTAGTCGTTCCAACCCTAGCTCTAGAGATCGAAGAGGTCTTTGATTCCTTCTTGGTATAGATACCAATTTTTCATGATGTAATCATACTTGTTCACATAATAAATATTGATTTAAAATTGTCTCCCTATTTATTAGCCCCTCTTTGGGTGTAAGCAACTTTGAATTGTATTCAAAGATGGTTAAGCACAAAGAAAACTTAGGAGTACAATTTTTGGGGTTTGGAGCCCCTCGGCAATTTAAAGATTGATTAAAATCTTATAAAATGTCTTCGACTATTTGTAGTCTGAAGATTGGCAACTTAGTACCTTATGGTTTTGAAAGTAATCACTTGAGATAACTTTCGGGACACTTTAGTGTCTTAGATAATTTGTCACTTTGGACTTTCTTAAAAGACATTCGAAGCTCATGGCTCAAACTCTGTTTTGTTTTGGACTCCTTTGGCTCTTTTTTGCGAATTCTGTCAAACCAATGGTTTGGAGTTCGCAGTGGTCTCTTTGGACTCTTTTTACAGATGTCTACAAGCCGGTGGCTTGGACTCCGCATGATTTGGTCTCCTTGGACTCTTTTTACGGATGTCTACCAGCCGATGGCTTGGACTCCGTATGATGTAGTTTTGGGCTCTTTTACGGATGCCTACAAGCTAGTGGCTTGGACTCCGGATTATGTCAGCCCCCACGTCGGAAACTTCGAACCAATGGTTCAAAGTCCGAAAATATGATTCAAATTAATGACACTTCAGGGCAAAGAGCAATGTACTCCACAAGACTCAACTTTAAGTCTACCAATAATATAGCGGAGTATGAAGGGATTTTACTGGGACTCCGAAAAGCACGTGCTCTAGGGGATACAAAAGTTGTTATAAAGACAGATTCTCAAATAGTAGCAGGGCACGTAGATAAAAGTTTTCAAGTTCGGCATCCACAGCTTGCAAAGTACTTAGAAGAAATCCGTAAGATTGAAGCACAATTCAAAGGTATTTCCATTCGGAGTATACCAAGAACAGAAAATGTGCAAGCGGACATCTTAGCAAAAGCTGCAGCTGGAGCTATGGATATTCCAGAAGAAGCTTTTTATGAGGAGCTCAATACACCTTCGGACCCTTTTAATGCTTTAAAGATGGGCAAACTTCTCTCCGCAGACCTTGCCAAAAACCTGCCAAGTGCTGCCAGACGACCAGTCAGCTTTTGCACTTGCTTTAAATTCTCTGGAGGAGCCATCTTCTGTAGCGCAGTTATTTGAGTAGGGCTAGCTTCAATCCCTCTGCTTGAAACTAAATACCCTAACAACTTTCCAGCCTTAGCTCCGAAGATACATTTCTCGGGGTTAAGGTGGATCCCACATGCCCGAAGGCTATTAAATGTTTCTGCTAAGTCTAGGCTATGTTGGTGCTTTAAAGCACTCTTTATTACAATATCATCCATATAGGCCTCTATATTACGACCTAATTGATGACCTAGAGTCTTAGCAACTAACCTCGAAAAAGTAGCCCCGACATTTCTTAAGCCAAAGGGCATTCTTACATAACAGAAGACCCCTGAAGGAGTTATGAAGCTTGTCTTGATTTCATCTTCGCGTTTCAACCATATCTGATGATAACCGGAGTACGCGTCAAGGAAACTTAATAACTCCGAACCTGCAGTGGAGTCGACCAATTGATCAATTCGGGGCATGGGGTAGGGGTCACGAGGGCATGCTTTATTCAAGGATATGAAATCAATGCACATGCGCCATTTCCCGGAAGATTTCTTCTTGACAAAGTCTGGGTTGGCTAACCATTCTGTGTGAGCCACTTCTCTGATAATCCCAGCTTTCAACAATTTTTCAACTTCGTCTTTGGCAAGAACAACTCTTTCTGTAGACATTTTTCGGAGTCCTTGCCGAACAGGCCGGGCCTTCGGGTTTACAAGTAAACTGTGCTCAATAATATCCCGACTGACTCCGGTGATGTCTTCATCAGACCAAGCAAAGACATCTAAATTCTCCTCAACTACTTTCTCCAAGGAGGTAGCAACTTCTGGAGGCAAATCTTTACCAAATTGAAATGAATATTCTTTGCCATTTTTAACAATAACCTTCGTTGCAATCTCTCCTTCAGGACTTGGTCTTGGGAAGGATCTTTTCGAGGATTCGCTAGGAGTAGAAAAATTCTCCGGATCATCTTGAACACTGTTCACCTGCCTTGGGTCAAGAGGAGGGCCATGACCGTACTCTGCTCTTCTTGCGATTGCTTGATCTCCGAAGACAGTGAGTACTCTTGCTTGTGTGGGCATCTTCATACACAAATAATTATGATGCGCCACAGCTCTGAATTGGTTTAGCATGCCTCTTCCAAAGATGACATTGTATGCATACGGAGCATCTACAACATCAAAGATCACTTCCTCTGTCCTTGCTAACAACCCTTCTCCGAAGGTAACTTCCAGACCAATTTGGCCGAGTGCATCAAGCGGAGGTCCTGCGAAGCCTTGTAAAGGACGAGTTGCTGGAAGAAGGTGCTTTCTAGAGATGCATAGTTGATCGAAGGCTTGAACAAAAATAATGTCTGCTGAACTCCCTCCGTCAATTAGTGCTCTTCGAACCTCAGTTCCTGCAATGTCGACAGTAATGACAAGTGGGTCTGCATGTGGAAATTTAATGCCCGCTGCATCCTCTGCAGAAAAAGATATTGGTACGTGGGACCATTCAGGCATGGTAGCTGCAGACGATGAAGTTCCAATATGCCCCACTTCTCTGACATACTCTCTTCTCTGCCTCTTTGACATGCTTCCGAGAGTCCCTCCTCCGGAGATTGGGAGGACTACTCTTTTTCCTCGATCTTGCCCTTCTTCCTGCTTCAGAGGTGGCATAGCATTGACCACCGGAGGGTGTCTTGCTGGATCGAAGTTCTCTATTCGTGCCACAGCCTGGACAAGCTCTGGACGCACTTCGGCTTGAACTCGGTCAGTAGTACCTCGACCTGAAGTTCTCTCTAAATACTCTCCTCTCAGAGTAAGTATAGCTTTGCACGCTTCAGTTGCGTGACTTCGGTTCTCACCATGAATACAACAGAAGAAAGTTTGGCCTTTTCCGGATGATTTCCCTGGAGGTCTCCAACTGCTGGTTTTACTTCCCGAAGGTTGTGGTGCTCTCTGGGCAAACTTTTGCGGAGGTGCAATGTTCAGAACTTCTGAACGAGGATGCTTTTGTCCCCTTCTCCTATCATGCTGAGCTTCGAAAACAGATCCTTGCGGCTGTGCCGAAGTTTTCACTTCCAATTTTACTTCCTGCAGTATGGACGGAGTAGCTGTAGTTCTCCGAAGCCAGCCCTCTTCTGACCTTGCATATTCTTCAAAATAGGACATCATCTGAGAAATAGAAGATATGCTTTTCCGGTGAAGTTTATCAAGTAGGCCTGGATGAATGACTCCCTCTCGAGCTGCGTCAACCACCGAAGAAGTAGTTAACCCTCGAATTTGCGACTTCGTATGAGCGAAGCGCTTGAAGTATTGTCTTAGGGTTTCTCCAGGGAACTGCTTCACCTGGAAAAGACTTTCCGTTGACATCGGAGGCACGAAGGTGCCCTGAAAATTACTCATGAACTTTTTCTTCAATTGCCCCCATGAACTGATTGATCCTGGTTTTAAAGACCAAAACCACCGCAAAGCTACTCCTTGAAGAGCCAGGGGGAAACATTTTGCCATGGTGTCCCGCACTCCTCCACTGGCTTCAATCGCCAAAGCATAAGATCAGACAAATTCTCCAGGATCTTCATCTCCGGCATATTTACAAAGCTTCGAAGTCTTAAACTTCAGATCGAAGCGAACTTTTTGCAGTTCGGGATGCAGCGGAGACTCGGTATCAAAGGAGGCGTTCTCCGGGGCTTTAGGATAGATAGGTTCGTCGTCTTCAGGCACTTCAGGAATAACTGGGATGACTTGAGAGCGAAGCCTATTTGTAGCTTCTTGCCGCCATCTCGCTACTTCGGCTTGGAGACTGGCCATTTGAGCGGCCATATCACCAAGATTTTCTTCATCTCCTCCGGAAGGATCTTCCGGGTCTTGAGAACTGTAGGGATCAGTTCGAAGTGGAACCTGAGGTGGAAGAGGGACTCCTGGTGGCCGAAGTATAGATGGAGTTGGCGGAGGAACTCCGTATACTCGAGGAATGGGAATCCCTTCTGGAGTTTGAGGTGGAGGAAACGTCGAAGGTCCTCCGACCTCAACTGTATCTGGAGATCTTACTCTTGAGGTCCGAGGAGACCTCCGAACAGGGTTACCGGCTGCGCTCCACTTCGGAGGCATGGTATAAGAAATTGGTAGAGAACAAAGTTTCTTGGACTAGGTTCCCCACGGACGGCGCCAACTGTTGGCGTAAAAGATTACGCTAACAGGTTTCTGAAAATTAGAAACTAACAAACGAAGTGTTGGCGAAAGAAACTATTCCAAGCCTCCGAAAGGATAATAACTTAGAATAGTTTGGAAGTATGTATTGAATAACTTGTATTCCGTCCTTATTACAAGGTAAAACGGGGGGTATTTATAGGCCCAAACATTAAGGAAAAGACCTTTTTACCCCTCTATTACAACCGACATAGTGGAAACTATTCGGTACCCTTAATAGGGCTAAAATGGTAAAAGACTAATATAATGAGAAAGAAGATAATTCTTCCATCTTAGCTGGCAAAGAAGCTCTCGGAAGAGTCCACGTTCGAAGATATACTCCGAACTAAAGCCTGTCATTATACTTCGAACTTGACTTGATCCATCTCCGAAATTATATGTTGGAAGGCTTCGTCTTAATCACCAGTCTTTATCTCGTTACTGCAATAACCCTGGAGATGGAATTTTTTCACCCAACAATCATCATTTGACAAAATTATTCCATATTCCCTCATCTTCTCTTGGGGCGTTACCTCCTTCAGAATGGCCAACGACCAGAACCCATTTGCCACCCACAACCTACCAAGTGATGTGGTGCCCAACGGGGATACCACGGGACAACATCAAGCCGGAGCACCTGTCGCCAACCTTCCTACGCTGGTCGAGATGACGGCCAACCAGAACCAGCTCATCACCGCTCTATTGGCTCAGATGCAATAGCAGTAGGTCCACATGCAAGAACAGCAGGCATAGATGAATCGTCTGCAGCAACAACACCACTTGGAGCCACCCACACGCCCGCAAGCCCTTGCACCGCCCCCCGCTACTCAACTCTCGGAGTTCCTACGCGTTAGGTCTCCCACGTTCTCAAGCACGACCAACCCGATGGAGGCAGGGGATTGGTTGAGGACCATTGGAAAGAAATTGGATCTCCTCCCTTGCTCCAACGCAGACCGAGTAGCATTTGCCGCCCACCAACTCTAGGGTCCAGCTGCCGAATGGTGGGACAACTACCGCGAGTCCTAGCCCAAGGCTCATGTAGTCACTTGGGCTGAATTCTCCACCGCCTTCCGAGCCACCCACATTACTGCCGGGATCATTGTCGTGAAGCAACAGGAGTTCTGTGACTTGCACCAGGGGAGCAAGTCCATCACGGAATACCTCCACGAGTTCAACTGATTGGCCCGGTATGCATCGGAGGAAGTACGCACTGGTGTCGACCGTCAAGCCAAGTTCCTTATGGGACTGAAGGACGAACTGTCCATCCAACTCGTCGTTGTGGACTACATCGACTTCCAAAGGTTGGTGAACAAGGCCATCATCCAAGAGACCGAGCAAAACAAGCTGGACCTCAAGAAGAGGAAGATGATCTCCTTCAAGCACAACCAAAGGATCTTGTAGAGACCCCGCTTCACTCCTCCACCTCATATATCGGGCTACCACCCTCGTCCCACATTCAGGCCACAGTACACCTCTGGTGGTTCAAGAACGGGAAACCCTCGCCCAGCTCCACCAGCCCCACCAGCACCTGCCATGAAGACCAACATCTTGAGGGACCAGAATGGCAAACCAGTGGTTTGCTTCAACTGCCGAAATGAAGGGCACTACTCTCATCAGTGTCCTCACCCCAAGCAACCCCAAGGAGCTGCCCCCAACCCGGTGTTCCGCGCCTGTGTCAATCATATCACTGCGGAAGAAGCCCAAGAGGCTCCAGAAGTCGTCCTTGTATGTTCACTGCGACAATCGTACATACGACAATATTCATGGTGCACGGACCATATTTATTACATCAGAGTTGAAATGAAAATGGTAATAAAAAGTAAATAGCATGACGAACGCCTTCTTCAGGATCTTTGCTTAATTGGGTCGCTACTCCAGACCGTCTTCATAGTAGGCATCTTCTGTGGGGTCCAACGGGTATGAGTACAAAATGTACTCAACAAGCCACCGCAGATGCAAGTAATAATGCAGGATAATAAACAAGGAAGGGTAATGGCTAATAGTGCGGAAAAGTACATTTTCAGTTATTGCATTTAGTGTAGTCAATTTTAATCATACGGAAAAGTAAACATGAGCATCAACAACATCATCTAACTCGAGGAGTACGTTTTACCTCCTCGCACAATAGTCCTTACATGTCACCAACATGCACATCCGTATTCAAGTAATCTAACTGTGGGATGTCACGCAACCCGCCCTTGACCGTGGGCTCGGCTTTTCGAAAAGATTTAAGACTCTGATCAGAGTTGTACTACTGTACCCACAAGGCACTCACTCATCCCAAACGAGATGACCCATACCACAGGAACTCGTGCCAAAACCTCGACATGAAATGCTCCAAGAGATAACCACCCGCTCTAGGTTTCGCCGGCGTGCCGGGCCGCATCCCAGCTAACGTCGCACCCCCTTTTGCGCCACGTCGGTACAAGCCACCCGCAGGTGCTGCTTGACCCATCTCCAAATGGTGGCCTCGGTTTGGAACACTCCATACCTTAGTTAGGACTTACCCATTAGACTTGTGGTTAGTATAGAAGTGTATTGCAATGGATCCCTCAGACCGGTCCTTATAGTGCCCCGGGTGCTACCGACCAATGACCTAGCTTGCACCCGGAACCCACCATGCATCCACTCACAACCACAACTCATCACCGACAGAAATCCATAGATAAGAAACAATGGGGATCATATAGTACAACCATGTGCTACGACTCATTTTTATCCTATAGCGATCGTGTCAATACATTGGACACTAGCTAATAACATTAATCATAAGGTGACAAGGAGGTTAGGCGAGATAGCATGGCTTGGGTTGCACATCAAGGTCGGGGGATTCCTAAATAAATATATTGTAGGGGTTTCATTTGACTAATGCATGTATAACCTATGTGTTTTAGCGATAGTTTAATAAAACATGGGTTCAATATGCTCAAAAATGTAGTTTGGTGACTTGCCTTGTTCAGCGAAAGGCGAGGGAGGGACTTCCGGGGAGTATTCCGGCTCCTCGGTGGCGTCGTAGTCTTTCCAATATAAATAAAATAAAATACAACATTCAATCAAACAATATAACATCACACAATAAGAACATAGGTTTAAGTTGGTTTGATTTAAAGATAAATCGAGTTGTTAAGGTTCATTTCGTAAGTAATTTTAAAAGGAATTAAAATGAAGTGTTGTCCTTAAAAATAAAGGGTTTTAAAGTGTGAGTAGTCTCATTTTAAGTTTCCTAATAAATTTTAAAATGAAAAGTTCATGTCCAAATTAGTGGTTTTCAGTATATGAACAGAAAGGAATAAATATAAACTTTACTGAAGTTTAAATATTTGAATTTATAATTTTTACCCTAAGGGCATTTGAATATCTATTTAAATAATCATGAAAATTTCCAAGTAAACATATTGTTTTTATTGAACTAATGTGTAGAGAATAAAATTATAAAATTTCTGGTTTTGAAACGACAATTTTTAGAGTTCAAATGCGCCAGATATGAATTTTTGAAGTTTAAAAGCATTTCTTGAATTTATTTTTAAATTTAATTCCCCTTGGGTCCACGGTGAGCCAGGCCCACGGTGAACCCACGCACTGTGCGCGTGGTCTGGCCCAATCTGGACCATTGGATCCAGATCCAACGCGCGAGGGCGAGGCGGGGTGCTTAAGTTGACGTGGACGGGTGAGATTAAAACATCGAACCGGTACGCGATGAACGGCTTAGATGCGATGCGGGATTTTAAAACTAACGGACGCGCGAGATTAAAACATACCCCTTCGCTCAGATCCAACGGCGCCGATTAAACCGCACGAGGGATTAAATCAGTACCGTTAGATCCAGATCACACAGCGTGGATCGAATCCGACACGGCACGGGTACTCGACCCATGCCGGTCATCTTCTCCGATGACGGCGAGCGGGCCAGGGGCCACGGCGAGCGATGGCGGTCATGTCTAAGGCCTAAAACAGAAAGAGGGCAACTAGGGGGTCATGAGGGTACCCTTGCGGTGACGAATGGTCGACGGGGAGAGGCCGGCGATGAGCGGAGGCGATGGAGGCGTTCGGGTCCTTGGCGGCGACGGCGATCCGGCGGGGTTCGTTGACGACGGAGTGGTGGTCAGGGTCGGTGAGGTTCTGGTGGTCGCAGCGGTGCGGTCGGTGAGGACGGAGGGGGACTCCGGCGACGGCGAGCGACGGCTGGAGGACGGGCGGTGGTGGTGCGCTAAAACTTGAAGTGAGGGCGTTCTGTGCGTTCTCGCAGTGTGTGAGCGTGGGGGCGCAATGCGGGTGGCCAAGGGGTTTATATAGGGCCATCGGCGGGGGCAGAGGGGGTGTAATCGACGGTGGCCAGGAATAAATGCGTTTAAACGCCGGCGAGCTCGGGTTGAATTTGATTCATCGAACCTGGACGTGAATCGGTCTGATTTAATTGGGGGAAACGGTCGCCGTGGACCGGGGGTGGTAATGGCGGGCTCAATTTGAGGGGAGGGGGTCGGGGGCAGGGGATCCGAGGCTCGTTATTGTGTCGGCCGGCGAGGGGGGGATTTGGGGGCGGATCTCACGGGGAAGATGAATCCGATAGGTGGGGGCCACCGGGCAGCGGGTGCGAGAGAGTGAGCTGGTTGGCGAGTGGGGCCGTGGTGTCGGGAGCGCGCGTGAGGGGAGGTGATCGGCGCCGACAGGTGGGGTCGGTCTGTCAGCCTAAGGTGGGCGAGGGTGATGGGCTGGGCCGGCCGGGAGAGAGAGAAGACAGGAGAGAGGCCCAATACTGTTTCAAAGCATTTCTGAATAAAAATAATTCCAAGAAATAGATTAAAATTTTAGGGCTACTTCCAAGCTTGGTAAAAATTTATAAAAATTCTCAAAAATATATTTTGGCCTTGGGAGTTTATACAAAAATTTTCAGCTCCTGGTTTGGGCATTAACTCTATGTTGTAATTCAAAATGGGAGAGGAGGGTATTAAAGGTATTTTCAGAATAATAAATTCAAGAAATTGAATTAAATAATATTTTTATTCCTTTAAAAATTTGGGGTGTTACAAACCTATCCCCCTTACAAAGAATCTCATCCTCGAGATTGGAACGTTACTCGAATAACTCAGGGTATTGGGCTTTCAGTTCGTCTTCCTTTTCCCATGTAGCTTCTTCGGCGGGGTGGTTGTCCCACTGAACCTTGCAGAAGCGAACTACACGACTCCGGGTTACCCTTTCTTTGGTCTCCAAGATCTTGAGGGGTTTCTCTATGTAGGTCAAGTCCTCTTGGACGTTGAGCTGTTGAAGATCGGCTTGTTCGGCGGGCACACGAAGACACTTCTTCAGTCATGGAACACATCATGAACTCCTGCCAAAGATGGAGGCAGTTCAAGTTGATATGCCACTTCTCCTTGCCGTCGGAGGATCTGAAAAGGTCCGACATAGCGGGGTGCTAGCTTGCCTTTCATGTTGAACCTTTGAGTGCCGCGGAGGGGAGTGACTCGGAGATAGACGTAATCGCCCTCCTCAAAGGTTAGGTCTCTTCGACGGTTATCGACATAGCTCTTCTGTCGGGACTGGGCTATCTTTAACCGATCCCTTATGATCTTGACCTTCTCTTCGGCTTCTCTCAATATGTCCGTCCCAAACAATTGTGATTCTCCGATTTGATCCTAGAGCAACGGCGTTCTGCACTTACGCCCGTAGAGTGCTTCGAACGGGGACATTTGCAGGCTGGCTTCATAGTTGTTGTTGTAGGAGAACTCTGCATAGGGTAAGTTCTTGTCCCACATTCTGCCAAAGTATAGAGCGCAAGCTCTAAGCATATCTTCCAATATCTGGTTGACCCTTTCGGTTTGACCGTCGGTCTGTGGATGATAGGCGGTGCTAAAATTCAGCCGGGTGCCGAGTTCCTCTTGAAGGTTCTTCCAAAACTTGAAGGTAAACTGACTCCAACGGTCAGATACAATCTTCTTTGGAACTCCGTGAAGGCATACTATCCGGGTCATATACAACTCGGCCAACTTCGCGACAGTGTAAGTCGTCTTGACCGGGATGAAGTGAGCTACCTTGGTGAGTCGGTCGACGATCACCCAGATAGAATCATGACCAGCTTGGGTCCTGGGCAGTCCCGTGATGAAGTCCATTCCTATCTCTTCCCACTTCCATTCAGGGACTTTGAGGGGTTGAAGAAGTCTGGCAGGTCTCTGATGCTCTGCCTTGACTCGCCGGCATGTGTCGCACTTGGCCACATACTCAGCTATTTCTCTCTTCATGCTGACCCACCAATATTTTTCCTTCAGGTCTTGATACATCTTGGTACTCCCGGGATGAATGGAGTATAGAGTATCGTGGGCTTCCTGAAGGATGAGGGTCTTCAACTCAGGTTGGTCGGGTACACATATCCGATTTCCAAACCAGACGGTACCATGCTCATCCTCGGAGAATTCGGGGGCTTTACCCTTTCGCATGTTCTGTTGGATCTCCAAGATGTCCGGGTCTTCCTTCTGCTTTTCTCGGATCTGATCTATCAAGATAGGCCGAGACTCCAAGGCAGTGAGGTACGCTCGGGTGGCGATCCCTAAATTCAGCCTTTCCATCTCCTTGTAAAGTAAATGAGCTTGGTCCTGAATCATGATGGCATTGCAGTACCCTTTTCGACTAAGGGCATATACCACCACGTTTGCCTTGCCTGGATGATAATGGATGCCCAAGTCGTAATCCTTGATCAGTTCCAACCATCTCCTTTGCCTGAGGTTCAGGTCCGGTTGGGTGAATATGTACTTGAGGCTCTTGTGGTCAGTGAAGACCTCACACCGATTCCCCACAAGGTAGTGTCTCCATATCTTCAAGGCATGAACCACGGCTGCTAACTCCAGGTCGTGGGTTGGGTAATTTAGCTCATGCGGTCTCAGTTGTCGGGAGGCGTAGGATATCACCTTCCCTTCTTGCATTAAGACGCATCCCAATCCTTGACGAGAGGCATCACAGTAGACGTGGAAGTCTTTTCGGATGTCTGGCAGAGTTAGAATAGGAGCTGACACGAGCTTCTTTTTGAGGGTATGGAAGCTCTCTTCACAATCAAGGGTCCATTCAAACTTCACTTCTTTCTGCAGAAGTCTGGTCATAGGCTTGGCGATCTTGGAAAAATTCTCGATGAACCGGCGGTAGTATCCGGCTAATCTGAGAAAGCTCCAGTTCTCGGTCACGGTCGTGGGTTGCAGCCAGTTGGTTACTGCTTCCACGGTGGTTGGGTCCACCGCTATTCCTCCGGCAGATATGACATGGCCGAGGAACTTCACTTCAGATGACCAAAATTCGCATTTGCTGTATTTGGCGTATAATTGTTGTTCCCTTAGCTTTCCGAGGGTCAGACGGAGGTGAGTTTCATGTTCTTCCTTGGTCTTGGAGTAGACGAGGATATCGTTGATGAACACCACGATGAACTTATCCAGGAACTCCATGAAAACGTTATTCATCATGTTCATGAAAAAGGCCGGGGCATTCGTGAGTCCGAACGACATCACAGTATACTCGTAGAGTCCATAGCGGGAGGTGAAGGCAGTCTTGGGTATGTCTTCTTCTCTAATCCTCAACTAGTGATAACCTGACCTGAGGTCAATCTTGGAAAACACCGAGGATCCTTCAGTTGATCGAATAGGTCGTCGATCCAAGACAATGGGTACTTGTTCTTGATGGTTACGTCATTCAGGGCTCTATAGTCCACGCACATCCTTTTGGTCTTGTCTTTCTTCATGGCAAATATGACCGGTGCACCCCAGGGTGAGGTACTTGGTCGGATGTACCCTTTCTGCTCTAGGTCTTCAATGTTGCTCTTGACCTCGGCTAATTCGTTGGCGGCCATCCGGTATGGACGCTTAGAGATTGGAGTGGTCCCGGGGACAAGTTTGATTCTGAATTCGATGTCCCATTTGGGAGGCATTCCTGGTAGGTCCTCTGGGAAAACGTCCCTGAACTCCTTGACTATGGGCACTTCTTCAAGGGCGAGCGAATGGAGGGATGCTTCGAGTGGTTTGCGGCTGGTCATCCAAAAGGTGACGGCTTCGCCTTCGGGGTTGGTCACTGTCACGGACTTGGTGGCACAATTTATCACTCCCTTATGCTTCATCAACCAATCCATCCCTAGGATGAGGTCGAGTCTGATGCATTTATGAGAACCGGCTCGGCCCGGAACAATACTCCTTGGATCTCTATCTTAACCTTGGGACTGTATAAGCGGGCTAAGGTTTTATTGCCGGGAGTGGCAATCATCATGGGGATGGATAGAGGGAGTACGTCCAATTCGTTGATTTTCACAAAATCTTCCGAGACGGAGTGTGTCGCTCTAGAGTCAAACAATATCATAACTGGTACGGAATTTGCAGTAAACGTACCGAGCACGACTTCAGGAGCCTCTTGAGCTTCCTTCGCGGTGATGTGGTTGACGCGGGCATGAACCGCCTGGTTAGGTGCCGCGCCTTGGGGCTGCTTGGGGTGGGGACACTGGTGCGAATAGTGCCCTTCCTTCCGGTAGTTGAAGCAGACGACCGGCCTCCCTTGGCGATCCTTCAAGATCGAGGCCTTGGCGGCTGGTGTCAGCTAAGCGGCCAGAGCTGGTGGAGCGGGGCGAGGATGCCCGGCGTTGGATCCACCGGCGGCGTGAGGGGGCCTGTAGGTGGGCCGAGGATGGTAGGCGGGCGCCGGTGGCGGAGGGACGAAGCGGGGCCTCTGAGAGTTTGTCTGCTGATGCTTGAAGGCGATCATCTTCCTCTTCTTGAGGTCCAGCTTGTTCTGCCCAGTCTCTTGGATGAGCGCTTTATTGACTAGCCGTTGGAAGTCGGCGTAGTCGGTGGCGACGAGCTGGATGGATAGCTCATCCTTAAGTCCCCGGAGGAACTTGGCCTGGCGGAGGGCGTCTGTGCGCACTTCCTCTGGCGCGTAGCGGGCGAGGCGGTTGAACTCATGGAGGTACTCCATGACAGTCCGACTGCCCTGGTGCAGGTCGCGGAACTCCTGCTGCTTTACCGCGATGACACCGGCGAGGACGTGGGTGGCGCGAAAGGCGATGGTGAACTCCGCCCATGTCACCACGTGGTCCTCTGGCTGGGACTCACGGTAGTTGTCCCACCATTCAGCGGCGGGACCCTGGAGCTGGTGAGTGGCGAAGGCCACTCGCTCCCGATCGGTGCAGGGGAGGAGGTCAAGCTTCTTCCCGATGGTGCGGAGCCAATCTCCGGCCTCCATGGGGTTGGTGGTGCTTGAGAAGATAGGGGGACACACACGCAGGAACTCTGAGAGTTGGGGAGCGGGTGCGGGTGCTGGTGCGCGAGGGACGGGTTCTCCGTTCTGTAGACGATCCAACTGAGCTTGTTGGTGCCGCATCTGCGTGAGGAGTGCGGTGATTAGCTGGTTCTGATTCGCCATCATCTCCGCCAAGGTAGGATGGTTGGCGGATGGCGACCCAGACTGACGTGGGCCCGTTGCACCCCAGTTGGGTACAACACCCTCGGGCGCGTCACGGCTTCCTCCTTCACCGTTGTTGGAGCCGGAGTTCTGGTGGTCGGCCATCTTCTGAATGTACCATGATATAAAGTAAAAAGATGATGACGGTACAATTAAAGAAAATAGCTCATAAAGCTCATGCATATAAATCAAGTGGTAAAATTGTTCATTACACTCAAGCTCTTATTCTATCTACAACACAACTCGTTGTAGATAGCACCACATTCAAAATTATTTTATTAAAATAGCGGCAATCTAGCGTCTACTCGCCACTGGAGGCGGTCTCCGTGCTCTCAGAACCACGGGTGCGCGGCTCCTGAGGGATGGTGGGCTCGAGAAAGTTCTCGACAATGGGGTCGGAGATGAGGTCGGGGCGTGGTGCAGGGGCGCTGGCGGTGGACGGTCCAGCGGTGGAGGGGTGTGGCGGAATCCGCTTGGGGCGAGGGACGGGCTAACGGATGGGCTTCCTCTTCCTCGGGAGGAGGGGAACCATCTCCGCGATATCCTTTTGCAGCTGTATGATCTTGTGCTGCAGCTCGCCATTCTGCTGGATCAAGTTCTTCGTCTCCTCACGAAGAAACTCAACCGCCTCATGGTGCTCATCGGCATCGAGCACCGCCTCAGTATGGAGGTCATCCATAGCCTGAAGAAGACGCGACTGTCGGGCCATGACCGGATCACGCACGGAGTGAACTCCGAGGTAGATGCTACGGTAGGCACCGGGAGTGCGCTTCGGCACAAGCCGGAAGGACGAGTTCTGAAGACGATCATCGTAGATCATCCTCAGCTCCATCAGGGCCTGTAGGGCGACTCGTTGACACGAGACGTCGAAGGTCGGGCCTCCAAGCGTGGTGGTGTAGGATGGCAGATGCTCTCCGGAGCCGTGGACGGTGAGGGAGACGTCGCAAGGCCCGGCAAACTCCTCCAGGTACACACCCTGGAATTCGGCCTCGAAGAGGAACCCAAGGAAGGTGAGCATCATGCGGAGCTCCCGGACGAAGCCCTCGAAGTGGCGGAAGTAGTTGTGGACTTGGTAGACAGGCATCTACAAAACAGCAAGTTGAAGAAAAGTGAGAGGAGGAACAAAGTTTATAAAGTAGGTTTTCGAGAAATAATTTCCTGTGGCTAAAGGCTAGGCGGGTCTGTTTGGCTTCCTACAGTCAAGTC
Source organism: Zizania palustris (assembly GCA_019279435.1). Lineage (NCBI taxonomy): Eukaryota > Viridiplantae > Streptophyta > Magnoliopsida > Poales > Poaceae > Zizania > Zizania palustris. The sequence continues at coordinate 59,099 of JAAALK010002127.1, read as the reverse complement.
GGCTCTGATACCATCTTGTGGCGCCCCGATTTAACAAATCGGAACATTATTGAATTTCCAAAGAAAAACAATAATACAAGAGGTTCATAATGCGACAATCGTACATACGACAATATTCATGGTGCGCAGACCATATTTATTACATCAGAGTTGAAATGAAAATGGTAATAAAAAGTAAATAGCATGACGGACGCCTTCTTCAGGATCTTTGCTTGACTGGGTCGCTACTCCAGACCGTCTTCATAGTAGGCATCCTCTGTGGGGTCCAACGGGTATGAGTACAAAAAGTACTCAACAAGCCACCGCAGATGCAAGTAATAATGCAGGATAATAAACAAGGAAGGGTAATGGCTAATAGTGCGGAAAATTACATTTTCAGTTATTGCATTTAGTGTAGTCAATTTTAATCATACGGAAAAGTAAACATGAGCATCAACAACATCATCTAACTCGAGGAGTACGTTTTACCTCCTCGCACAATAGTCCGTACATGTCACCAACATGCACATCCGTATTCAAGTAATCTAACTGTGGGATGTCACGCAACCCGCCCTTGACCGTGGGCTCAGCTTTTCGAAAAGATTTAAGACTCTGATCAGAGTTGTACTACTGTACCCACAAGGCACGCACTCATCCCAAACGAGATGACCCATACCACAGGAACTCGTGCCAAAACCTCGACATGAAATGCTCCAAGCGATAACCACCCGCTCTAGGTTTCACGGCGTGCCGGGCCGCATCCCGGCTAACGTCGCACCCCCTTTTGCGCCACGTTGGTACAAGCCACCCGCAGGTGCTGCTTGACCCATCTCCAAATGGTGGCCTCGGTTTGGAACACTCCATACCTTAGTTAGGACTTACCCATTAGACTTGTGGTTAGTACAGAAGTGTATTGCAATGGATCCCTCAGACCGGTCCTTATAGTGCCCCGGGTGCTACCGACCAATGACCTAGCTTGCACCCGGAACCCACCATGCATCCACTCACAACCACAACTCATCACCGACAGAAATCCATAGATAAGAAACAATGGGGATCATATAGTACAACCATGTGCTACGACTCATTTTTATCCTATAGTGATCGTGTCAATACATTGGACACTAGCTAATAACATTAATCATAAGGTGACAAGGAGGTTAGGCGAGATAGCATGGCTTGGGTTGCACATCAAGGTCGAGGGATTCCTAAATAAATATATTGTAGGGGTTTCATTTGACTAATGCATGTATAACCTATGTGTTTTAGCGATAGTTTAATAAAACATGGGTTCAATATGCTCAAAAATGTAGTTTGGTGACTTGCCTTGTTCAGCGAAAGGCGAGGGAGGGACTTCCGGGGAGTATTCCGGCTCCTCGGTGGCGTCGTAGTCTTTCCAATATAAATAAAATAAAATAAAACATTCAATCAAACAATATAACATCACACAATAAGAACATAGGTTTAAGTTGGTTTGATTTAAAGATAAATCAAGTTGTTAAGGTTCTGAAATTCATTTCGTAAGTAATTTTAAAAGGAATTAAAATGAAGTGTTGTCCTTAAAACTAAAGGGTTTTAAAATGTGAGTAGTCTCATTTTAAGTTTCCTAATAATTTTTAAAATGAAAAGTTCATGTCCAAATTAGTGGTTTTCAGTATATGAATAGAAAGGAATAAATATAAACTTTACTGAAGTTTAAATATTTGAATTTATAATTTTTACCCTAAGGGCATTTGAATATCTATTTAAATAATCATGAAAATTTCCAAGTAAACATACTGTTTTTATTGAACTAATGTGTAGAGAATAAAATTATAAAATTTCTGGTTTTGAAATGACAATTTTTAGAGTTCAAATGCGCCAGATATGAATTTTTGAAGTTTAAAAGCATTTCTGGAATTTATTTTTAAATTTAATTCCCCTTGGGTCCACGGTGAACCCGCGCACTGTGCGCGTGGTCCGGCCCAATCTAGACCGTTGGATCCAGATCCAACGCGCGAGGGCGAGGCGGGGTGCTTAAGTTGACGTGGACGGCTGAGATTAAAACATCGAACCGGTACGCGATGAACGACTTAGATGCGATGCGGGATTTTAAAACTAACGGACGTGCGAGATTAAAACATACCCCTTCGCTCAGATCCAACGGCGCCGATTAAACCACACGAGGGATTAAATCAGTACTGTTAGATCCAGACGGCGCGGATCGAATCCGACACGGCACGGGTACTCGACCCATGCCGGTCATCTTCTCCGACGACGGCGAGCGGGCCAGGGGCCACGGCGAGCGATGGCGGTCGTGTCTAAGGCCTAAAACGGAAAGAGGGCGACTAGGGGGTCATGAGGGTACCCTTGCAGTGACGAATGGTCGACGGGGAGAGGCCGGCGACGAGCGGAGGCGATGGAGGCGTTCGGGTCCTTGGCGGCGACGGCGATCCGGCGGGGTTCATTGACGACGGAGTGGTGGTCGGGGTCGGTGAGGTTCTGGCGGTCGCAACGGTGCGGTCGGTGAGGACGGAGGGGGACTCCGGCGACGGCGAGCGACGGCTGGAGGACGGGCGGCGGTGGTGCGCTAAAACTTGAAGTGAGGGCGTTCTGTGCGTTCTCGCAGTGTGTGAGCGTGGGGGCGCAATGTGGGTGGCCAGGGGATTTATATAGGGCCATCGGCAGGGGCAGAGGGGGCGTAATCGACAGTGGCCGGGAATAAACGTGTTTAAACGCCAGCGAGCTCGGGTTGGATTTGATTCATCAAACCTGGACGCGAATCGGTCTGATTTAATTGGGGGAAACGGTCACCGTGGACCAGGGGTGGTAATGGCGGGCTCAATTTGAGGGGAGGGGGTCGGGGCAGGGGATCCGAGGCTCGTTATTGCGTCGGCCGGCGAGGGGGGGATTTGGGGACGGATCTCGCGGGGAAGACGAATCCGACAGGTGGGGGCCACCGGGCAGCGGGTGCGAGAGAGTGAGCTGGTTGGCGGGTGGGGCCGTGGTGTCGGGCGCGCGCGCGAGGGGAGGCGATCGGCGCTGACAGGTGGGGTCGGTCTGTCAGCCTAAGGTGGGCGAGGGTGACGGGCTGGGTGAGGAGCCATGCTGAATAGCGTGGGCCTCATGGCTCCAGAAGTGATGAGTCATTGTCAACGATAGTCAATGAGGACAGAAGAAGAAGAGATCTGCTGTTTCATGGGCCGCGTGTGACTCAGGTACACGGGCAGCGAGCGACTGTCGGGCAGAGGAGGCTGCGAAGTCGGGCTGGCCCAATCCGGGTACATGGGCCAGAAGCAGTAGAAGACCCACTGGGTTGTTGACCAGGACTGACTCAGGTACACGGGCGGTGAGCGATTGCCGGGCTGAGAGAGCTGCGGAGTCGGGCCGGCCCAATCCGGGTACCTGGTGCAAAGCCGATGGAGGCTTTGTCAGTTTCGGCGTAAAACTGACAATCGTTGATTCTGTATCCGACTGTCTAGAAGAGAAGAGAAGCCGTAGTCGCTACGAAAACTTAGCTTCCGGATAAGTCATCTGTAACTCTAGGCCCACAGTCAGTCAGTCGTGTCTGTAAAAATTCCTAAGGGCAGTAGAGTCTTTTCCTTTATTTTTGAGTCTGTAAAAATCCTAAGAGGCTGGTAGAATATTCCTAGTGTTGGGCTGCCTATAAATAGGACCCCAATCCCTAGGGTTTGGACTACCCTTTTGGCTGAAATCAAATCCTCTCTATTGGGTCACTTTTTGTTTCTTGCCTTACCTCTCTCTTCTCTGGTTCCCTGCTTGCGCCGCCAGGAAGTTTTGCCCCTGTGTTTAATGCCTTGTTTTTAATGTTGCAGTAAATGCCCTATTTCGTTGTGTGCTGCATCTGCAAAGGTTTTTAATGGCTTCATTTCATTAGCATAGCAAGTTTTTCCGTGATTTTTGAGGCTTTGGAGGCTTCGGCTGGGTGTGTTCTTCATTCTAGTAGTACTAGTTCTTGCTGTTGCAAGTAGTACTACTTCCCTGCAGCTACAGTGTTCTGTGCAGCTTTTCACCTTCTCTGCACTGCTTTTTGATCGAAGCTGACAGGTTCCAGAAACTTTTCTGGCTGTTTATGGCGAAGTCTTTCTCTGTTCGAAGCCCCTCAGCTTCGTGAGGCAGGCTTCGATCTAACACCTTCGAAGGCTTCGTTCGATCTTCGATTTTTGGTTTGCGTTCGGGGTTGCTAAGCTTCGAAGCATTTTCTGAACGTCAGCATCACATACTTCGAACGATAGTGCGAAGGGGCTTCGGCTCTATCTGTTCGAAGTCCATACTTCGACAAGTTTCGAAGTTAGGTTCGAAGCTTATAGCTCCGCTAGGCTTCGCACTGACTTCTGTGTGGCGTGTCACCCTTCGCCTCTCTTTTCGGAGCTTTCTCTGTTCGAAGGTAGAGTGTAGGCTTCGGACTTAGTTTTCTGTCGTGTGACAGGCTTCGCATCTTTGTCCAAAGGTTGTCTGTTTGTGGGTTGTGTTCGAAGTTTTCTATTCGAAGGTTCTTGCTCCAAAGCTCTCGGTTCGAAGCTGTGTTCGAAGCCTTGACTTCGAAGTACATACTTCGAACCAGGCTACGGCATTGTCATACTTCGCTCCGAAGTATACTTCACTACTTGCCACTTCGAACTAGGCTAGACCGTGACACCTTCGGCATCTCGGACAGGCTCCGTCACCAACCTCCGAAGCAGACCTCGACGTGCGAAGGGGGCTTCGCCAAGTTCCAAACAGGAGACAAATTTGGACAGTAACTTCTCTTTTCATCTTACACATTCTTAGATCATTTCATTGAGAAGTTTAAGGCCTGTTACACCTTGTTCATCTGCCTAGTTGCACTACTTTAGTATTACACTGTTTATCATCAGTTGCTTCTAGGTTAGAAACCTTTAGACTTAGGCCTTCTGTTTATTTTCTGCCGTGTAGTCTTTTGAGGTGCGTTGGGTATTGGGAACAGGCCATTGATTCGAAATAATTTTTTAAGGCGCCCATTCACCCCCCTCTGGTCGCTACTTTCGGTCCTACAAGTGGTATCAGAGCTTGGTTAGGATTTTTCCATACCTTAACCGGTTCTAAACCCCGGTAGTGACCATGACGTCTCCTGGCAAGGTCCCGTCCTTGGAGGCCTATGGCTATAATTATTGGAAGACTCGCATGCGAGCCTATCTCATGAGCCAGGGTTCGGACATATGGGACATTTGCGTTCACACCACGTTTGTCATTCTGCCGGTTACTGAGCAAGGTTTTGCTGGTATCATTGCTCAGCATCTGAGCAACAGTAAGGCTGTGAACATTTTGTTTTCTGGTTTAGGTCCCACTGAATTTGAGCGTGTGAGTCATCTCTCCACTGCGAGAGAGATCTGGCTACCCTCAAGGCACACCATGAGGGAACAGCACAGGTCAAGGCTCGGCTCTATCAGACCTACCGGCGTGAATATGAGAATTTCACACAGAAGCCTGGTGAATCTGTTGAGGCTTTGTTTGGTCGTTTTCAGTCGATCATTAACAAGCTTCGGGACAACAAGGCTGAGGGTGCTCAGTTAGTCTCGAATCACGAGCAGGCGCTCAAGGTTCTTCATACCTTGGACCCAAAAATCTAGGAGATCAAGGTATCCTCTATCGTTGAGAGCACTTCTTACGATACCTTGACCATTTCTGAGTTGTTTAGCAAGCTGAAGGCCACTGAGGTAGATATCCAGTTGAGATCAAATCTCACTGGCTCTGGATCAAAATCTCTGGCCCTTGCTACACCTTCTGTTGATCCCTCTGTTGTGAGCTGTGCTGGGTTCTCCTTGATGTCTATCACTGAGGACCAGCTTGAGTTGTTGGGAGATGATGATTTGTGTCTTTTTAACAACCGGGTGCGTCGTGTCTATGATAAAAGAATGTTCAAAAGACACGGCACAAAATCCGGATGCTTTGAATGTGGTGATCCAGGACACTTCATCGCCGACTGCCCCAAGCGAAATGGCCACAAGAAGGGCACCGATGGTGGCTTCCACGACTCCGGCAAACACGACAGCTCCTCCTTCAACAAGGGCAAGCCGAGGACTCGGTTCTTCAAGAAGGCCCTGAAGGACTACCGGCTAGAGAACAAGAAGCGCGACAAGGCCTTCTTCGCCGAGATGGAGAAAAGCTACTCCAAGCGGTCCTCGTCTTCCTCCTCTTCATCGAGCTCAAGCGATGAGGAGATCGCCATCAGGAAGGGGAAGGACAAGGATGATCCGGTGGGTCTCTGCTTCATGGCTTTCGGAGACAAGCCGAAGAGCCGCTCACACCAGCGCCGAAGATCCCGCAAGAGCTTCTGCTCAATGGCTCTTGGGGATAGGGAAGAAAAGAGCTCCTCCGACGACTCCGACGATGACGACGACAGCAAGGTATCATCTTATGAGCGTGAAATTGTTGATTTACTTGAGAGCAATCGTCAGGAGTTGAAATATCGGGAAAAAATGCTTAGGGGGCTAAGAAAAGGATAGATGAGTTAGAGAGTGAGCTTGCCGTGGCCAACGGCAGAATTGACAGTCTATCTTCTTCCCCTTGCTTGGGTGATAGCAGTGAGTGCCCGAAGTGTGAGGTGCTTCTGTGTGACCTGTCGAATCTAAAGTCCAGGTACACAGAAAGGGTTGATGAGAGGGACGCTTTGGCCACTGAGCTTGAAAGCGCTCAGTTGGAGCTGAAAGATGCTCAAGCCACTGTCGTCGCACCCTGTGTTGATTGCCCATCTCATCTAGCTGCCTTAGCTGAGCTGAAATCCAAGGGCGATGAGCATTTGGGTGATTTAGAGAGGTTGAGAGCTGAGCTTGCGCAGACTAGGCTAGAGCTTGAGACATTGTCAGTTCCACCCACTGTCTGTGAGAACTGTCTGTCTCTTAGAATGGAGTTGATAAAGCTGAAAGCTGAAAAGTCTGTCCAAGTAGAGAGTGAGTGTGAGACCTGCTTGTCTCAGGTGGAGGTTCTAGCTTCCTTGAGAGAGGAGCTAGCAGATTCTCAGAATGAGAACTTTTACCTTCGTTCTATCCTGAGTTGGATCAGTGCCAGAGAGCCACAGCTTGGCATGATGATCCAGCAGTTCAAGAGATAGGATGGGTTTGGGGTAGGTTACACCTACACCAAGGCTGACTTTGAGAGTGCCATCAGCCGGGCAGTGGAGTGGAGTAAAATGACTCCAGAGCAGAGGTATCCCAAGACTCACTCCACTGAGTCTTCCCAGGCTTGTCAGCCCAAGGATGGAGTGATCCATGAACCACCTAAAGCTCCACCCAAGAAGCCTATCTGGGTTCCGAAGCCCAAACACCTCCACTCTTCTCTAGACTCTCTTCCTGGACCCTCTCAGCCCAAGAAGACAACACCAATCACCACTAAGCCCAAGAACCCCAAGCCTCAACCACATCCCAAGAAGCCTACCTATCATTGTGAGTACTGTCAGAGAGACGGGCATCTTGCGGAGTTCTGCTTCAGGAGGAAGCGGGTTGAGAGAACAGAGAGGGCTCGTAGTGATCAGCAGCAGTTCTACCAGCAGGGTGGTAGACCGCGTGTTCCTCGACGCGGGGAGAGGCTGGAGGCCAGTCCGCGTCGTGTAGGTGGTGGTAGAGGAGACGGCTTTCTTGCCCGTGCTCCAGTTGGTGGTGTCCGTTCCGGCAGAGTTCCAGACCGTGTTGGCTACGGTTCTTGACCTCGTGGCCGCAGGGTTAGGCAGAACCGAGGACCGCGCTTTGAGCCGCGTTTTGGTCCGAACTCTTTTAATGGTTTTCGCTTTCCATCTTTTGAGCAGATGGCTCGACACTGGTTTAGCTCTTTTGCTAAACCCGGTGCCGGACCATTTGCTCCCACTTACAGATACTGATTGTGCAGGACCGGAGACTGGAGGATGTTTGGATCATGGACTCAGGATGTTCTCGCCACATGACGGGACATCGCAGATGGTTCTCCAGTCTCACTCCCCCGAGCTCCAAAGAATATATCATGTTCGGGAACAGCAATCAAGGGAAAGTAAGTGGCATAGGCTCAATTCATATTTCAGATCATTTCTCTTTAAAGAATGTTGCTTTGGTTAAAAATTTGAACTTCAACTTGATTTCTGTGTCGCAACTTCTTGAGGATGGTTTGGAAGTGCGTTTTAGGAAGGGCAATTCTTCTGTGGTTGATTCTAGAGGGTCTTTGGTTTGTCAGATTTTACCCTTCGGTAAAGTTTTTCGAATTGACTTCTCTAGTTCTTTTGGCCCTTCTCGCTGTTTGATTGCTGGATCTTCTTCTGAGCTCTGGAAGTGGCATAGGAGGTTAGGTCACTTGAGTTTTGATCTGCTAGTCAGGTTAAGCTCTATGGACCTCATCCGAGGATTGCCCAAGCTTAAGATGGAGAAGGATCTAGTTTGTCATCCCTGTCGTCATGGAAAAATGGTTGCCGCTTCTCACTCACCTGTGACTCAGGTGATGACTTCATATCCGGGCGAGCTTTTACATTTGGACACTGTAGGTCCAGCTCGGGTACGTTCAGTCGGTGGGAAGTGGTATGCATTTGTAATTGTTGACGACTTTTCTCGATTTTCGTGGGTTTTCTTTTTGGAGTCTAAGGATGAAACTTTTCAATTTGTTCATGACCTGATTTTGAAGCTGAAGAATGAGAACAATGGTCGGATGCGAGCAATTCTCTCCGACAACGGCTCTGAGTTCAAGAACTCTCAGTTCGTCAGCTTCTGTAGTGATCAGGGTCTGGACCATCAGTTTTCGTCTCCTTACACTCCCCCACAGAACGGCGTTGTGGAACGAAAGAACCGCACGTTAGTTGAGATGGCCATGACGATGCTCGATGAGCACAGGACTCCTAGGCATTTTTGGGCTGAAGCCATGAACACGGCTTGCTATCTGGCCAACCGCATCTTTCTTAGAGCTTACCTAGGTAAGACCTCATATGAGTTGCGGTTTGGCAGACAGCCCAAGGTGAGCCACTTGCGAGCGTTTGGCTGCAAGTGCTTTGTGCTCAAGAAGGGAGGGCACTTGGACAAGTTTGAGTCTCGTTGCTGGGATGGTGTTTTTCTTGGTTACGCTTTGCATTCTCGAGGCTTCCGTATTTGGAACCTCGACTCCCAGCAGCTTGTCGAGACTTGTGAGGTTTCATTTTATGAGTCCTTGCCTTCTTTGACTCCTTCTTTTGAGCTTTCTGGTGATGATGAGCTCGGAGAGTCCATCTTCGAGGAAGATGAGGATACTCCAGCTGCTGATGAGAGTGGGCCTTCTGCATCCCCCGCAGAGCCCACACCTTCTGAGACTTCGACTGATGATGAGGGCGGACCTCTGATCACTTCTTCCACTTCAATCGAGCCCCCTCAGTCGAGTCCAGAGGTGCCAGCTGCTGACTCCGGTGAGGTGACTTCAGATCACCAGGGAACCCGAGCAGTTCATCGTGACCATCCCTCAGAGCTCATCATAAGTGATCTGACTGAGAGAACTTTGCGTTCTTCTGCCTCTCTCGCTGTGTTTGCTGAATCTGCGTTTGTTGCATCTTTTGAGCCCAGAGACATTTCTCATGCTCTTTCTGATTCTAACTGGATTAATGCTATGCAAGAAGAGCTTGAGAATTTTGTCCGTAATCGGGTTTGGACACTAGTTGAGTCGCCACCAGGATCAACCCCATAGGCACCAAGTGGGTATTCAAGAACAAACAAGGTGAAGATGGGATTGTGGTGCGCAACAAAGTTCGACTAGTTGCCCAGGGTTATTGCCAGAAGGAAGGTATTGACTTTGAAGAAACCTTTGCCCCTGTTGCCCGTCTTGAGTCCATTCGCATTCTTTTAGCTTTTGCCGCTTCGAAGGGTTTTAAGCTTTTTCAAATGGACGTTAAGAGTGCTTTTCTGAACGGGTTCATAGAGGAGGAAGTTTATGTTAGGCAACCCCCCGGTTTTGAGAACCCTAAGTTTCCTCGACATGTTTTTAAGTTGCACAAAGCTTTATACGGGTTGAAGCAAACCCCCAGGGCTTGGTATGACTGGTTGAAGCAATTTTTGTTGGGGAAGGGCTTTGTGATGGGTTCTGTGGACAAAACTCTCTTTTTGCTCAGAGTTGCTTCAGATTTCTTAGTCGCTCAGATTTATGTGGACGATATTATCTTTGGCGGTACTACTGATTCTCTTGTGTCAAAGTTTTCTGAGCAGATGCACAGTGAGTTTGAGATGAGCCTCATGGGTGAGCTCAAGTACTTCTTAGGGCTCCAGATCAAGCAGACCAAGGACGGCACCTTCATCCACCAAGGAAAGTACACTCGTGATATGTTAAAGAAATTTGACTTTGGTGGTGAATTGAAGCCGCAGATGACCCCGATGGGCACTTCTGGGGGTCTGGACAAGGATGAGAGCGGCGTCAAGGTAAATGAAAGGGAGTTTCGAGGGATGATCGGTTCGCTGTTGTACCTAACGGCAACAAGACCAGACATACAGTTCGCCGTGGGACTTTGCGCGCGTTTCCAGTCTTCACCACGCGCGTCTCATCGGCAGGCTGTCAAGCGCATCTTCAGGTATCTCACTTATGCGCCCGATCTCGGTCTTTACTATTCAGCATCATCATCTCTTGATCTATCTGGCTTTTCGGATGCCGACTTTGGTGGGTGCCGGTTGGATCGCAAGTCGACTTCCAGTACTTGCCAGTTTCTTGGTTCTTCTCTTGTCTCTTGGTCTTCTCGAAAGCAATCTGGAGTTGCTCTTTCGACCACGGAGGCTGAGTACGTAGCTGCTGCTAGCTGCTGCTCACAGTTGGTTTGGATGATTTCCACTCTACGAGATTTTGGGTTGTTCTTTCCTACCAGAGTTCCTTTGTTTTGCGACAGCACCAGTGCAATTAGTGTAGGGAAAAACCCGTGTCTCCATTCAAAAACCAAACATATTGATGTGCGCTTTCACTTCTTGCGGGATCAATATGAGAAAGGTGTCATTGACCTTGTTCATGTTGATACCCATCATCAGTTGGCTGACATTTTGACCAAACCCCTAGATCAGTCTACATTTGAGCGTTTACGAGGGGATTTGGGTGTTGTGTATCCTTTTTAGGATATTTTGCGTCAGTTTTCTTTCTTTCTTCTTTACTCTTTTCTTGAGTCTTTTTGTGTGTGTTCATACCTTGCATATTCACATATCACACTTTAGAGATGCTTCTGTTATATGATTGAACTGATTTACTTATTCTAGCTGGTACATGCTGTTGATTACTTGTCAATGATCATGCTTTGGTTCAGTTCACTTGATATGTCTGATATCTGTTATATGCATGGCTTTTATGCTTTAAACTTGAAAAATGATCACCATTGCTTCCGGTAACTAGCATGTGTAGGCTGAGTGCTTTTGTTATTTGTTACATGCCTTGTAGCTAGTTCATCACATAGATGCAGATATGCAACTTGGACATCTTTATGCTTCAACATGGAAAATGAGCTATAACAGTCAGAAATAAATGAAAATTCCATGCCTTTTTATGCTTAAATTGAAAAGATCCAGGTGGGTTTGTCTTGTCGCATTACATTGTTCTGGACTGCGTACCATAGCACTTTGGTATGAACTAGGACACTGTAGTGTATGCCAAGACCAATGTCTTAAGCTTCTGATGGTCCAGTTCTGGCCTAGGCTTGACTTGGTCGGTCAGCATAAGGTTTGACATGCAAATAACCCCTGGCAAAAATGAAAAAGGAAAAAGAAAAAGCTTGAAAATTGAAATAATAACAAGTTTGCTGAAGCACTTTGTTTTGGACAATGCTTATCTTGGTAGATATCCGTTAGCTTCTGCATCTCATGTTTTACCTTGCTTGTTTTTACTGGAAAATGTGGTGATGCCTTTGTTTGCAAAAACTGAAAAATGCGTGCTAAATGACTTTCTTTAGATATCATCTGTTGCACTGATCATGCCATGTGTCTTAGACAGTATCTCTTTTGCTATACATGTTAGATGATTGTAACTGCAGTCAATCATATCTGAGAAGCATGCTTTCTACACTCCACCTGCACCCCAGGTGCTTTCACTGCATATTTTGAGGGGGGGTTGCATTTCAGGGGGAGTCTGTGTCTCTTTTGAGTGCTTGATGAGTTCACTTGTCAACAAGGGGGAGAAAATTTGGGATCAGAGTTTAAGGGGGAGTTCTTACTCTGTTGATATCCTTGTTATTCTGAAATCGCACTCATTTTGAGCTTTTACGTTTTGGTTAACCATAATGACCATTTCTTGCTTCTGTTTGGCTTTTGGTCATTAGGGTTAAACTTTTACCTTATTTTTCTTCTTCTTTGTTTTCTTGTATTTTGTTTTCGTGTTTCCACATTTGTTCGCAGTTGCTGAAGAGCTGAGAAAAGAGGAGTGTTGACAATGCACTCATCAAGGGGGAGATTGAGGAGCCATGCTGAATAGCGTGGGCCTCATGGCTCCAGAAGTGATGAGTCATTGTCAACGATAGTCAATGAGGACAGAAGAAGAAGAGATCTGCTATTTCATGGGCCGCGTGTGACTCAGGTACACGGGCAGCGAGCGACTGTCGGGCAGAGGAGGCTGCGAAGTTGGGCTGGCCCAATCCGGGTACATGGGCCAGAAGCAGTAGAAGACCCATTGGGCTGTTGACCAGGACTGACTCAGGTACACGGGCGGTGAGCGATTGCCGGGCTGAGAGAGCTGCGGAGTCGGGCCGGCCCAATCCGGGTACCTGGTGCAAAGCCGGTGGAGGCTTTGTCAGTTTCGGCGTAAAACTGACAACCGTTGATTCTGTATCCGACTGTCCAGAAGAGAAGCCGTAGTCGCTACGAAAACTTACCTTCCGGATAAGTCATCTGTAACTCTAGGCCCACAGTCAGTCAGTCGTGTCTGTAAAAATTCCTAAGGGCGGTAGAGTCTTTTCCTTTATTTTTGAGTCTGTAAAAACCCTAAGAGGCTGGTAGAATATTCCTAGTGTTGGGCTGCCTATAAATAGGACCCCAATCCCTAGGGTTTGGACTACCCTTTTGGCTGAAATCAAATCCTCTCTATTGGGTCACTTTTTGTTTCTTGCCTTACCTCTCTCTTCTCTGGTTCCCTGCTTGCGCCGCCAGGAAGTTTTGCCCCTGTGTTTAATGCCTTGTTTTTAATGTTGCAGTAAATGCCCTATTTCGTTGTGTGCTGCATCTGCAAAGGTTTTTAATGGCTTCATTTCATTAGCATAGCAAGTTTTTCCGTGATTTTTGAGGCTTTGGAGGCTTCGGCTGGGTGTGTTCTTCATTCTAGTAGTACTAGTTCTTGCTGTTGCAAGTAGTACTACTTCCCTACAGCTACAGTGTTCTGTGCAGCTTTTCACCTTCTCTGCACTGCTTTTTGATCAAAGCTGACAGGTTCCAGAAACTTTTCTGGCTGTTTCTGGCGAAGTCTTTCTCTGTTCGAAGCCCCTCAGCTTCGTGAGGCAGGCTTCGATCTAACACCTTCGAAGGCTTCGTTCGATCTTCGATTTTTGGTTTGCGTTCGGGGTTGCTAAGCTTCGAAGCATTTTCTGAACGTCAGCATCACATACTTCGAACTATAGTGCGAAGGGGCTTCGGCTCTATCTGTTCGAAGTCCATACTTCGACAAGTTTCGAAGTTAGGTTCGAAGCTTATAGCTCCGCTAGGCTTCGCACTGACTTCTGTGTGGCGTGTCACCCTTCGCCTCTCTTTTCGGAGCTTTCTCTGTTCGAAGGTAGAGTGTACGCTTCGGACTTAGTTTTCTGTCGTGTGACAGGCTTCGCATCTTTGTCCAAAGGTTGTCTGTTTGTGGGTTGTGTTCGAAGTTTTCTATTCGAAGGTTCTTGCTCCAAAGCTCTCGGTTCGAAGCTGTGTTCGAAGCCTTGACTTCGAAGTACATACTTCGAACCAGGCTCCAGCATTGTCATACTTCGCTCCGAAGTATACTTCGCTACTTGCCACTTCGAACTAGGCTAGACCGTGACACCTTCGGCATCTCGGACAGGCTCCGTCACCAACCTCCGAAGCAGACCTCGACGTGCGAAGGGGGCTTCGCCAAGTTCCGAACAGGAGACAAATTTGGACAGTAACTTCTCTTTTCATCTTACACATTCTTAGATCATTTCATTGAGAAGTTTAAGGCCTGTTACACCTTGTTCATATGCCTAGTTGCACTACTTTAGTATTACACTGTTTATCATCAGTTGCTTCTAGGTTAGAAACCTTTAGACTTAGGCCTTCTGTTTATTTTCTGCTGCGTAGTCTTTTGTGGTGCGTTGGGTATTGGGAACAGGCCATTGATTCGAAAGAATTTTTTAAGCCGCCCATTCACCCCCCCTCTGGTCGCTACTTTCGGTCCTACACTGGGCCGGCCGGGAGAGAGAGAAGGGAGGAGAGAGGCCCAATACTGTTTCAAAGCATTTCTGAATAAAAATAATTCCAGGAAATAGATTAAAATTTTAGGGCTACTTCCAAGCTTGGTAAAAATTTATAAAAAATCTCAAAAATATATTTTGGCCTTGGGAGTTTATACAAAAATTTTCAGCTCCTGGTTTGGGCATTAACTCTATGTTGTAATTCAAAATGGGAGAGGAGGGTATTAAAGGTATTTTCAGAATAATAAATTCAAGAAATTGAATTAAATAATATTTTTATTCCTTTAAAAATTTGGGGTGTTACACGTTGGCCCCTTCCAGATCATCCGTCGGCAAGGAGAAGTGGCATACCAGTTGGAGCTACCACCCTCTTTAGCAGGAGTGCATGATGTGTTTCACGTCTCTCAGTTGAAGAAGTGTCTTCGAGTACCCACTGAGCAGGCCGACCTTTAGTAGCTCAACATCCAAGAAGATCTGACTTATATTGAGAAGCCGGTCCAGATCTTAGAAGTTAAGGAAAGGGTAACCAGGAGTCGAGTGATCCGTTTCTGCAAGGTTCAGTGGAGCAACCACCCCGTCGAGGAGGACACTTGGGAAAAAGAGGAAGAACTAAAAACCCAATACCCCGCGTTATTCGAGAAGCTCTCTGAATCTCGAAGATGAGATTCTCTCTAAGGGGATAGGATTGTAACACCCCTAATTTTAAAAAAGGTAAAATTTAAATCAAGAAAATGAATTTTCCAAAAAAGAATTATTTTGATTTTCTATAAACTGAAAATGTCCGAGTAAATAGAAATCCAGAGAAATAATTTAAATCTTGACCTAAGAAAATTATATTATGTTATTAAGAGCAAGATATAATTTTGAGAATTTTTACAAATTTTTATAGTCTTCCCTACTCGCTCATAATTTATAAAGAATTTTCTGTAATTATCTTTATTTAAAAATAAATTTTAAATAGCATTGGGCCGCCACCTCCTTTTCTCACTCCACCGGCCGACCCAACCCATTTGCCTCCACACTCCCTCACTGACAGGTGGAACCCACCTATCGGCGCCCTTTGCCTCGCGCCCAAGCCCCTGGCCCACCTGTCAGCCTCCTCCCCTCTCAGCGTGTACGCCCTGGCCCACCTGTTGGCGCCGGCCGTTGCCCCTCACGCCTGCGCCCATCACTGACCGGTGGACCAGCCTTGTCAGCTTCGTCTTCCCGACGCCATCGCCCCCCGAGATCCCTGGCCTCCTTCGGCTTAATTGCCCTCGCCATTTAACTCCCCTTACTCTGGCGCACGTTTTCCCCCTCGTATCCCTCGCATTAAGCCTCCTTAAAAGTATTTGTGTTTCGTATTTATGGAAACAATGTTTATGAATTTTTATAACGGTAACATACTCTTTCATTAAAAAAATAGGGTTATACATTTATTATTATTATTATTATTATTATTATTATTATTATTATTATTATTATTATTATTATTATTATTATTATAGCATTAACACGTTTTCAAAAAACTCGACAAGAAACCCCAGTTAGACATCTCCATCAGTCCTACCGACGGGAAGCGCAGGCAGCAGCGGCGTTCGCTCTCTTTCGCCGCCTCCATCGCCACTCACCGCTGGCGAGGTAATCGGCGTCGATCGGCCCCTCTGCTAGCCCCCTCGCCCTCTCGCCGGAAGCGTCGCGGATCCGGTACGAACTCCCCGAAACCCTAGGTGAATCCTATCTGGGCGTGCGCCGGTGGCGTAGCTTGAGCCCGATCCGGGATCGGGCTTGGCGGCTGGGGGATTTGAGATCGGGTGGTCGCCCCGGTGGCTTTCAATTTTGGTTGGTTTGAGGTTGGTGCCCGCTGGAGATTGGGCGTATTGGTGTGGTTGGGAGCGTACGTCCGATCCGGTGAGCTCTCGGGTAGAGGCGATGCTATGCGAGCGGCGGGGGTTTCCGCGTACTTCGAACATGGATTGGCTGGCCCATTTTTAGGAGCCTCGTTTCACCATTTCTGACGTGAATTTGAGGGCTCATGGTTGGTGCTGGCTTGCTGCAAGACTTGTAAGGTTGTTTCGAAATTACTGTGGTTGCATGAACGTAAATAGGAACTGACCGTTCCTGATGTGAATTCGAGGTCTCGTGGCTGTTTCTGCATTGCAGCAAGTTGTATAAAATTATTTGGAAAATACTGAGATTGCAAGAAGCCAAGAACATAAGTGTGGAACCTTATCTGAAGGATTGAAACTGATTGGCTGTAGAATGATTCTCATGGCAGTACAGCATAGAACCAAATGAAAATAGCTTATTTACATTAGCTTAGCAATCGAAGCTAAATTGATGTCAGTATAGACCCTAGCTGATCCATCCTTTTCTTATGAACCTTCTTTTGTCCATGCGCACCATGTGTTTACCTTTTTGTACCATGGGTATTATTTGGAAAGCCAAACTAGATGCCTAGATGGTGTTTAATTTTCTTTTCACCTGTCTCTGTTCGTCATTTTGTTCTTATGCCTATCACTTACGGTCATGTTGTAATTTTAGATGGATCTTAAGGATAGCCTATCCAAATTTAAGCAGCAGCAAGAGAGGTGCCAGTCATCTTTGGCAAGCATAGCTGCATCGACCTCAAAACCAAAGCACAGGGCCCAACCGGTTAACGCACCATCTGCTCCAGCAAGACCACTACAACCTATTAAATTTTCAAATGATACAGAAAGGCTACAGCACATCAATTCTGTTAGGAAATCTCCTGTTGGAGCACAAATCAAACTTGTCATTGAATTGCTTTACAAGGTACTTCTCACTAAGCTACAACCTTGATTCATTTTTTCTTTCCAAATTCCATAATAGTTCAAGTTGGAAAATGTGTCATCCTGTTCTGGCATTCTGAAGTCTTCCACTGATCCTGCAAGTCATTGTACCAATTGAGTTTATGTCAGGAAATGTCAATGCCTCATGTAGAATTTCCCATCATATTAAAGCTGTTTGGATTTATTTATGGCCTAGACTAGTTGATGTTATTTGGATCAATGGAGACCTGGATTGGTAATATCATATATGAGAGTGCACGAGATGTTTCCCTCTGTTTCTTTTATCATTGTTTTATCCCCTTGGTACATGTGAGATGCTTAACCTACAAATTTGAACCTGCAAAATTTGGTAGTTTGTACCATGCTGCCTTTTTTACGTTCAGCCAAGGTGGGACCAATGTAGAAATCAATATGGGTCTCTTTAATATTTTGTGATTTTACAAATTACTTTTAGCAAGTTTGTAACTAAGGCTCCTGGTTGCAGTACTCTATGTGACATGAATGCAAATAGATACTAGGCTAAATTGAGTAACCCATAGGCCATATCTTCATGACGGACAGCAAAAAAATGTCCTGTGAACTTTCTTATAGATAATCAACTGACATCTGTCTTTTAAATTTGCAGACAAGGCAAGCTTTTACTGCAGAGCAAATAAATGAAACAACTTATGTTGATATCCATGGCAACAAGGCTGTCTTTGACAGTTTGAGGAACAATCCTAAAGTAAATTATGATGGGAGACGTTTCTCTTACAAGGTAAATGACATTGTACTGGGTAATTATTCCAATAACTAGCCTTGTAATATTAGTATTTATTTCATCAGTGAAGTCTCATCCTATGTTCCCATTAGTTTAGAACCATTGCTTGATACCCCTGCGTTCTACTAACATTAAGAGCTACTAAGATCATCTGATCTCCATGAACCACCGCTCAATATCATATTTACAGTTTGACTATTAATCACTAGTGTGGCAAGCTAAACCTGTCATGACCATGTAATTTAGAACTGATGATGTGGTACTTATGTGGAAGTTTGTTCAGGGAAAAATTGTATAATGATGAGTTGATGACTATGATTTCTGAAACTAACATCAGAAATGTTTAGTCCCTAGCGTTTTCATTTTGTTTGAAATTGATTTAGTTCTATGGTTTCATGTGTTAATCTTTATTGATGAATGTGCAGTCCAAGTATGATCTGAAGGGAAAAGATCAACTACTTGTTTTGGTAAGAAAGTATCCAGAGGGCCTTGCTGTAGTGGAAGTCAAGGATGCGTACCCAACGGTACTGGAAGATTTACAGGTAAGCCTATTTCCTTAGATGATATTTGTGGATATCTATACTATTTTAAAAGTAGCGAGTGGTAATGATAGAATCCCACCATCACAATTCTTGTCATTGACATGTGGACTCTCATTTTTAATGAAATCTGTTCTACTTTTGAAACTGAATTATGATGAATGTTATTTTATCATGTCTTAAGTTATTTGTATCATTTGCAGGATGTTCTTTTAATATTGTAATTTTTCCCCATTGTAATGCACAAGCACTCAACTAATTTCTTAGATATTACTATTCTACATGGTACCCTGCCAGCCAGCCCAACAAGCGTAATGTTTAGATCAACCAGGCAATGTTCTGAATCTTGGCGTACTATGGATTATATTCTGCCTTCCGAAATCTCTTCCTTGCACACTTCTGTAGAAACTAAATTTCATACAAGACTGGATTTAGTTGCAAAATCATTGTTTTAGTTTCCATTGTTGGTAAATTGCAATTGGCTGGTAGATAATGTATTTATGGCCCTTAAAATAAAGCTTTTGAGGTCCTAAGTTTTTCAACGTGTGCCCCATCATGACAATAATTTGTCCATGTGCAATCTGGAAATTTCCTTGCGTTCATCAAATAAGAAAATGGTAGATTGATTCCTGCAAGCTCTATAACTACAGATGGGTCTATGCATGTTTGTTTACTTGTTTCTCTATAACTACAGAGGCATATATAATGTATTTTTTTAACTTGTTTCATTAGTCTTGGTAAGCTTGGCCTTAATTTTCAGCACATAGGTGTAGTGTTCATGCTCGTAAATCTATTATTTGAGAATGTGCGTGTAACCCATTCAGTTCATATATGATCAAACAACGGTAATAGTGAATACTGCTGTTCTATAGGTTCTGAAGGCAGCAGGTGAAGTTTGGCTGTTATCAAACATGGACTCCCAGGAGGACATAGTGTATCCTAATGACCCAAAAGCAAAGATCAAGGTTGATGATGACCTGAAGCAACTCTTCCGGGAGATCGAGTTACCACGGGACATGGTGGATATTGAGAAGGAGCTCCAGAAGAATGGCATCAAGCCCATGACTAACACTGCCAAACGTCGTGCTGCAGCCCAGATCAATGGTGTGCAACCCAAAGCTAAGCCTAAGAAGAAGCAACGTGAGATCACCCGCCGTACCAAGCTCACAAACGCCCATCTGCCGGAGCTATTCAAGAACCTGAACCCTTGATTGCTCCACTTATTTGCCGTCCATTGGGGGTATTTATTTTTATCCTCACTCTACCTATTGCAATGCTTTGTTTACCTGCTACACATGTATGCTGCTCTGGCCTCCGGGGGCTTATCTGAGATAGCCAACTTTGTGTAACATAACTTAACTCATCAGTTTGAGATAATGAGATGGCATATCGTATTGTCTGTACATGATGATCCGTTACAATTTTTTCGCTGGAACGACCTAATGCTACGCATTTTCCGTTCCAATGAAATATCTGGTGAAATTTGGATCCATCGCGATTGGTCTTTTGGCGGTATACAAAATCTGTCACTGCCATACACAAGCCCAAAGTGCACTGTCCCTTTCAAATACTCGAGAATTTTCTTGACCGACTTATGGTGCTGCACTTTTGGTCTCTTCATAAATCTGTTAGCCACTCTAACTACATATATGTTGACGCCGAGACCCTACCGGTCGTTGCCCCCTCCCTCCGCCGCTCCGCCCCCGCTCCGATGCCTCCGTCCTCTGGCCAGCATTCGTGTCTAGCGTCTCTGCCTCAAGACCAGGGTCCTCGTCCGGTGCCTCCACCCCCCGCGCCTCCAGCCTATCCTCGTGGCCTGTTTCGCTCTTGGCTTGGTAGCTAGCGCCCGTGCCACACTCAGCCGGCGATCGCGTCATGCCTGATGCCTCACGCCCGGCCAACGATCCAGTGCCCGTGTGCGACGTGTCCTCTATTGGAAAAACAACAGGATCGTTGCTCTAAAAAAACCTGTTTTCTAGCTCTGTTTTCTGCTTGTAGCTATTCTGTTCAGCTGAAAGCAAAGCAAATTTCTAGAGCAATCAATCAACGATTCCTCTCTAGATTCATATATATAACCTGATACATACTAAAAGTTTAGCTAATCTCAAAGATAGAAATTACTTGGATCATGTTATCCCATGATCCGGACTTACTATTGCAATCTGCAAGTTTCTAAAAAAAATAGAACACGAAAGTAGGATACACCACATACCACATAGGACACATAAACAAAATTATTGCCTTCCATCTTGAGTTCTAGCTGTTCCTACGCCACATGGGAGCTACTTCAACATTCTTCCCCCTAATGTGGAGTGGTTCAAGATTACGAACATCGAACAGGTGCCACATTGTAGCCAGCCTAGCAGCTGACAACGCTTTTGTCAAGGGATTAGCTCTTTGTTCTTCTGTTGGAGTGTACTCAACAACAATCTGTCCTTCCTCGACGTATTCATGAATAAAATGAAATAAGTGTCAATGTGCTAACTACGCCCATGAAACACCAAATTCTTCATTAACGTGATTGCCGACTTGTTATCAACAAACATCTTCACTGGTCTTGGCTGCTCCATGCTCAGTTCTGCCAGTAGATTCCTTAGCCACAATGCTTAGGTCGCCGTTATTACTGCCATAAATTTCGCCTCACATGACGATAGTTCTACCGTCATTTGCTTTTGCGAGTTCCATGCAATGAGGGACTCATTAACATAGAATGACATGCTTCCCATGCTATTTCTATCATCCAATCACTAGCCAAATCACTATCGGTGTAACTAGTTATTTCTTCTACACTTCCTTATCTGCCATACACAAGCCCAAAGTGCATTGTCTCCTTCAAATACTTGAGAATTTTCTTGACTGCCTTATGATGCTACACTTTTGGCCTCTCCATAAATTTGCTAGCCACTCCAACTACATATGTGTTGACGTCGAGATTTGGTAAAAATCTAGGCCCATCAGGAGTACCGTATGGTCAACAGAAGTCAAAGGAGTACAGTTAAAGATTGGTCAAAGAAGTCCATCTAGGTGGTTATATGTGACCAGATATGAAGGAGTCGATAAGGATGAAGGAAGATAGAGACACATCCAGAATCGGTTATGGTTATCGTAACGGACGGCAAGTCTCCGGATTATAAATATGTAACTATTAGTTAGATTATAAGAGACAAAAAAACACAATCACAAACTATTCTCGGCGCATCGCCACCCTTGGCTTCCAAGGTTAATCCCGGCGGGACTTGGCACTCGGAGCCGGGCTGCATCGCTTCGATCTCCAGTGAAGAGGTAAGTCCCACTATCCCGATGGTCGTATCGAATGGATCGGTGTTCTTCAAGGCTGCATCGTATCGATCTCTTGAGACATCGGCTCGGCCAGTATGGTCGCCTATTTATCTTGGTGTGATTGCTAGGTCTAAGGCTCCATCATCATGATCTCTTAGATTGATGTGAGTTAGGTATAGTGGCTCAAGGCTTCATCTGTTAAGTTCGACATCTTGATCTATTGTATCTGATTTATGTTGTGCACAATTCATCTAAATAACGCATGCCCGATATGTTAAAGTACCGTTGATTAATCGTGATTTAGCGACTGTCTTGGTTAAGTTCAATCTTGTTGTTATGATAGTTTGATAGTATGGATGCATTCTCTAGTATGTTAGATTTAGTTTCTATTGGAGTACAAGTTGATAGGTTATCCTTAATTTCACGCTTCATTTGTTTCCATCGAAAGGTATTCATCGGCCCTTGTGTGCGGGATGTATGTCTTATCGGCCGATGGTATTACCAAATCCCGATAATCTGTCCACGGTCATTGGCTCGACAACCAATTGGCCCCACTACCCATGTTTATTTTTATATCACCACGATCATCGGCTTGGTAGTCGATCGACTTTGCTACTAATGCCATTCTTTCCTTCCCCTTATCAGTTGCAGGGTCAAACTGATTGGCACGCTTATAATCCCTTTATTCTAAGATTGTAGGACCTGCACTGGAGTTAAGTTGACCTCCCAGACCACGCATGTGACCAAAAATGACACCAATAATATAACATGTTCGACCGAGTATGAAGAATATATATAAGACATCCAATGATGTGTCGGTACTTCGTGGCATCCACTAGCTGTCCCTCGGCATCATTGTGCAGCTGCAACTTTGGCTCCATGGTAAACTTGGTAGGATTGCACTCTTGCATGCCAAACTGCTCCAATACCTTCTTTGCATATGCTAGTTGTTTGATGGAGATTACATTATCACCTTGTGTCACTTCGATCTCGAGGTAGTAGTGCAGTAACCCGAGGTCACTGATCTCAAATTCAACCATCATCTGCTTCTTGAATTCAACAATAGTAGTGGGGTCTTGACCAGTTACAATCAATTCATCCACATACACACCGACAAGAATACCATTGCTATCTTTACCTCGGGTGTACATGGCTTGCTCCTGCTTGCATCTTGAGAAGCCCAATTCTTTCATGCTTAGATCAAGGCGAGTGTTCCAGGCCCTTACCGAAGAACATAAAATGCCTTATGTAGCTTGTACACAAGGTTCTCCTTCCCCTTTACCTCATATCCTTCCGACTGGGCAACATACACTTCTTCTTGTAGCTCGCCGTTGAGGAATGGTCACTTGATGTCTAAGTGGTGCACCTGCCACCCACAGTTTGTTTTCATAGTGAGAATGACATGAACTATGTAAAGATAAGCAACTAGCGCAAACACCTCCTCAAAGTCAATTCCTTGATGCTGCACATATCCTTTTGCAACAAGTCTTGCTTTGTGTTTGGTCACCTCCCCATCGATGTTTCTTTTGAGTTTATAAACCCACTTAAGACCAATGACTTTGTGCCCAGCTAGAAGCTTAGCAAATGACCAAGTTAAATTCTTCTCAATCGACTTTATTTCCTTGCCTATTGCATCCTTGTTGGTGTATTTTTGGTCACACACGTGGCCTAGAAGATCTGGTTAACTCCAGTGCAGGTCCTACAATCATAGAAAAAGGGTTCTGAGCGTGCCAATTAGTTTGATCCTACAACTGATAAGAAAACAGAGAAAATGACATTAGCAACATAGTGTAACAGCCCAAATTTTCAAAGGAAAAAAATATAATTTAATTATAATTTTCTGAAAAGGAATTATTTTTGAATTTCTTGTAAAGCTGAAAATGCCCAAAGAAATGAAAATCTAGGGAAATAATCCAAACCCAAGTCTGAGAAAATTATGTTATGATCTTAGGACCAAGAGCTATTTTTGAGAATTTTTATAAATTTTCATAACCTTGGCAAGTGGCCCATAAATTTTAAACCAATTTCAGTAATTATTTTTATTCAGAAAATATATTTCAATAGTGTTGGGCTGTTTTCCCCCTTTCTCCCTCCATAGGCCGGCCCAGCCCGCTCCATCCCCACGCTCCTCTCCGACACCCGGGTCCCACCCATCAGTGTCCCTCCCATCTCTCCGTGCGCACCCGAGCCCATCGCCACCCTTCGGCCGTCGCCGGAAAAGACGACCGACACGGGTAAATTACCCGTGCTGTGTCAGATTCATCCGCGACTGCGTGATCCGTGATGGATGGCCACGATTAGATCACCAGTCGATTTAATCTAGTTCATCCGATCCAATCAAAATGATATCTTTTATCACGACCGTTCAATTCTATTTAAAATCTGTTTTTAATCTGGGCCATCCATCGCATACCGTTTCAGAGTTTTAATCCTGGCCGTCCACGTCCACTTAAGCCTCCCGCCTCACCCACGGCTGTTCGATCCAGATCGGACGCGTCTGGTTCATCCGGCTCACGCGCACAGTGCGCAGGTTTACTATGGACTCAGCTCAGCGTGGACCGACGACTGTTTAAGATTTAAATTAAATTCTAGAAATTGATTTAAACTTCAAAAATTCATAACTTCTTCAAATTAACTCCAAATTTTACCATTCAAAATTTAGAAAATTCACCATTTTATTCTGTACATTCTGGACCAATTTACTTTACATGTTTGTACCGTTTATCGTCCAAAAATAAAAAAAAAAGCAATGTTTTAATCTTTAAAAATACATGCTTACCCCATTTTAACTCCAAATGTCCTCATTTCAATTTTAGGAAGATTATCTTCTGTTTTCTACAACTTTAGCCAATTTAAATGAAATGATTGTACTGTTTATCTTTGTATGTTTAAAATTGATTGTTGTTCTCGTTTTGCATGCCGCGAAGACTACGCCGCCGCCGAAGAGCCAGAATACTACCCAGAGGTTCCACCATCACCATTTGCCGAACAAGGCAAGTCACCACGCTAAATTTTTGAGCATATTGAACCTAGTTTTCTTAAAATATCGCTAAAACCCATAGGTTATAAATGCATTAGTCAAATCAAAAGCCTTACATTATATTTATTTAGATCCCCAACCTTGAAGTGCAAACCTAAGCCATGCTATTGAGCCTAAACTCCTTGTCACCATAATAATAGTATTATTAGATAGTGTCCAATGTATTGACACAACCGCTATAGGATAAAAATCGCCGTAGATACTTTGATTCTATTATATGATCCCATGATTTCTCTCACCCCTGGAATTCTATCGGATATGGAGTTATGGTTTGGTATGTTAGCATGGTGGGTTCCGGATGCAAGCAAGGACATTGGTTAGTCACACCCGAGGCACTATAAGGACTGGTATGCGGGATCCGTTGCAATACACTTCCGTACTAACCATAAGTCTAGTGGGTAAGTCCTAACTAAAGTATGGGGTGTTGCAACTCGAGGCACCACTTGGAGATGGGTCAAGCAACACCTGTGGGTGGCTTGTACCGACGTGGCGCAAAAGGGAGTGCGACGTTATCCAGTGCGCTGGCGCGCCGGCGAAACCTAGAGCGGGTGTTATCGGATTGGAGCATGTCATGCTAAGGTCATGTAATAATGTGGTCTGCGAATCACGGATGATTGACCGTATGTACGTTGTCGCATGATGGACATCTTGTTATTATTGTTTTTTATGGAAATTCAATAATGTATGGATTTTATTAAATTCAGGCGCCCCACAAGATGGTATCAGAGCCGACTTGACTGTACGAAGCCAAATGGACCAGCCTAACACTTAGCTTTGCAATAATTATTTCATAAAAACCTACCTTGTATTTTTTCCCTCTCCTTACTCTTTAAACTTGTTTTATTTGTAGATGCCTGTCCACCACGTCCACAACTTCTACCGAGACCACGAGGGATTCATCCGGGATCTCTGGATGATGGTGACCTTCCTCGGGTTTACTTTTGAGCCAGAGTTCCATGGGGTGTAAATGGAGGAGTTCGTGGGTCCTTGTGACGTTTCCATCACAATCCACGCATCCGGAGAGCACTTGTCCTTCTTCACGGCGGCACCCGGAGGTCCGACCTTCGACGTCGCTTGCCAGCGCGCCGCCTTCCAGGCCCTCGCGGAGTTAAGGATGATCTACGATGATCGTCTTTGGGACTCTTCCTTCCGCCTTGTGCCGATGCGTACTTTCGGCGCCCACCGCAGCATTTACGTCGGTTTCCTCTCCGACCGCAACCCGGTCTTGTCCAGGCACACCCGTTGTAGGACCGAGAGTAGCGACCAGAGGGGGGTGAATGGGCGCCTAAAAGTTCTTTCGAATCAATGACCTTCTCCCAATACCCAACGCACCTCAACAGATAATCAGCAGAACCAAAAAAATCACAAGCACTCAAATAATCTAGCCTAAAAATGACTAGTGTCCTAACCGACAAGACACCACAATAGTGCTCATAGGCAGATTAAGATAACTCAAAATACAAATGACATCTCCACAAAAACATTCACCGACTCAGTAATAATCCATCAAGTACATGCAAAATATTCATAGTTCATAGGAAGTTCATCAAGTAAGAGCAAACACAATATTTAACACATTTAATCTAGACAAAATAAATGCAGCAAGTAAACAATGCTCATAAATATATCTATGAATATTCAGTGCATTCTGAAATAAAAGAGCTGAACAAATGGATTAATCACAGATTATATGGGAATAAAAACTGGGCACATGGATCAAGAAGATTGAGAACCGTGCTGCTAGTTGAACAATAAATTTCTATGCTAATGCGACAGCACGTGGAATTGCAACAACAATCACTAATTAATCAAGCATTTAGTCTAATAATAATAGCATCTAGTGGCACATAACACAAGGCACAAAAAAACAAGGGCAAAACAGTTGCATCTAATATCTGTAGCTGAGTCCCATGTGCATGAACAATTTGGTTTTCTAGAGAATAAAAAACTGGATGCACTTGCTTTGAGTAAAAACAAAAATTCCAGAAAGAAACAGAACCTGCGCAGTGTAGTGCTCCTCGTGGTCAGCTCCCGTGCGCCTGGCTTCGCTCGAATGTTCTCCTACGTGACGGTGGCGGAAACTCCAATGGAGACAGGCGACACAATCTCATGCAATAATTCAATCGGCGTGCTCCTGACGGCGATACTCAGTGTGCCAGCCGACGTCGGGGTTCCTATGCGCTGGCTCGGAGAAAATCACAGTGACTAACTGGAGAAACACTATGGCAATGCTAGGGGATACAGCCGGTGGCTGGGCAGGAAGGAGAATCTAGGAAAAAGTGGACTCAAAATTTTTCATTAAAGTGAGTTGGAAACCATAGGGGGTATTGGGGCCCTATTTATAGGCAGCGCAATAAATCAGGAAAAACCAATTTACCCTTAGGGTTTTTTACAGACGCCAAAATAAACTAGAAAAGACCAAAATACCCTTAGGATTTTTACAGACTCGACTAACACAGACTGTGGGCCTCAAAGGCAAAACAGTAAAATCCTATCTAAAGGTAACTTGTCCTGATGCGGAGATTTCATAGCAGCTACGGCTTCGCTTCAGGACCGTCTGATCTCCGATGGGCGGTCTTGGATGGTTGCGTTGGTTTTACTCTGAAACCGACAAAGCATACGCTGTCTTCGCACCGGGTACCCGGATTGGGCCGGCCCGACTTCGCAGCTCCCTCAGCCCGACAATCGCTCGCCGCCCATTTACCTGGGTCAAACCCAATCAACAGACAAGCATATCCCCTATCACTCCTGACCCATGTACCCAGATTGGGCCGGCCCGACTCCATATCCCTCTGCCCGGCAGTCGCTCACCGCCTGTGTACTTGAGTCACACGCAGCCCAAGACATGACAGGTCTCGTCTTCTCTTCACGTCTCCTCTTTGACTTCCGTTGACAATCACTCATCACTTCTGGAGCCATGAGACCCATGATCTTCAACATGGCTCCTCAATCTCCCCCTTGATGAGTGCATTGTCAACACTCTTCATCATCGCTTTAGAACCTGCAAAACATGTGGAAACACAAAAACAAAACACAAGAAGACATAAGGAAGAAAATAAAATAAAAGGTTTAACCCTAATGACCAAAAGCCGAACAAAAGCCAGAAAACGGTCATTATGGTTAAACAAAAATAAAAACTCAAACGAGTGCAATCTTAGAATTATCAACAAGGATATCCAAAGAGTAAAGGCAAAAGAGACTAAAACTCCCCCTGAAACAAATCCGAGAGAAAGCCAAAACTCCTCCTAAACTCTTCTAAAGGATCATGTAAGCCAAAATTTCTCCCCCTTGTTGACAATTGGACTCATCAAGTGAGACTAAATGCACTCAAAAGAGACACAGACTCAAACTCCCCCTGAAATGCAACCCCCCCTCAAAATATGCAATGAATGCAACTGGGGTGCAAGTGGAGTGTAAAAAGCATGCTTCTCAGATATGATTGACTGCAATTACAACATCTAGAAAGTATAGCACAAAATATTGTCTAAGACACATGGCATGATCAGTGCAATAGATGATATCCAAAGAAAGTCATTGGCACACATTTTTAGATTTTTGCAAATAAAAGCATCACCACATTTTCTAGTCGACAAGCAAGGTAAAACATGAGATGCAAAGGCTAGCTGATATCTACCAAGATAGGCATTGTCCATAACAAAGAGCTTCTGCAAACTTGTTATCTTTTCAATTTTCAGGCTTTTTTTTTCTTTTTCATTTTTACCAGGGGTTATTTTCATGTCAACCTTATGCTAACCGACCAAGTCAAGCCTAGGCCAGAATAGGACCATCAGAAGCTTAAGACATTGGTCTTGGCATACATTACACTGTCCTAGTTCATACCAAAGTGCTATGGTAAGCAGTCTAGAACAATGCAATGCGACATAGCAAACCCACTTGGATCTTTTCAATTGAGCATAAAAGGCATGTATTTTTCATTTTTCTGATTTTTATCATTTTATAGCATATGTTCCATGTTAAAGCATATAGATGTCCAAGTTGCATATCTGCATCTAAGTAAGGAACTAGCTACCAAGCATGTAAAAGATAGCAAAAGCATTCAGCCTACACATGCTAGTTACCAGAAATAATTGTGATCATTTTTCAATTTTAAAGCATAAAAGCCATGCATATGACATATATCAGATATATCATGTGAACTGAAGCAAAGCATGATCATCGACAGGTATTCAAAAGCATATACTAGCTAGAATAATTAAAGCAATTTAATCATATAACAGAAGCAAGCTTAAAGTGTGATATGTGAATATGCATGATATGAACTCACACGAAAAGACTCAATAAACGAGTAAAGAAGAAAGAAAAAATAGACTCAAAATATCCTAAAAAGGATACACAACTCCCAAATCCCCTCGCAAACGCTCAAATGTAGACTGATCTAGGGGTTTGGTGAGAATGTCAGCCAACTGATGATGGGTATCAACATGAATAAGGTCAATGACACCTTTCTCATATTGATCCCTCAGAAAGTGAAAGCGCACATCGATATGTTTGGTTTTTCCATACACTAATCGCGTTGGTGCTATCACAAAACAAACGTACTCTGGCAGGGAAAAACAACCCAAAATCTCTCAAAGTGGAAATCATCCAAACCAACTGTGAGCAACAGCTACATACTCAGCCTCTGTGGTAGAAAGTGCAACTCCAGATTGTTTTTGAGAAGACCGAGAAACAAGCGAAGAACCGAGAAACTAGCAAGTACTAGAAGTCAACTTGCGATCCAGCCGTCACCCACCAAAATCAGCGTCGGAAAAGCCAGATAACTCAAGAGATGATGATGTTGAATAGTAAAGACCGAGATCAAGCGCATAGGTAAGATACCTAAAAATGCGCTTGACAACGTGCCGATGAGATGCGCGTGGTGAAGACTGGAAGCACGCGCACAGTCCCACGACAAACTAAATGTCCGGTCTTGTTGCCGTTAGGTACATCAGCGATCCGATCATCCCTCGATACTCTCTCTCGTTGACCTTGACGCCACTCTCGTCCTTGTCTAGGCCCCCAGATGTATCCATTGGGGTCATTTGAGGCTTTAGCTCTCCACCAAAGTCAAACTTCTTCAGCATGTCCCGCGTGTACTTGATCTGGTGGATGAAGATGTCATCCTTGGTCTACTTGATCTGGAGACCTAAGAAGTACTTGAGCTCACCCATGAGGCTCTTCTCAAACTCGCTATGCATCTGCTCAGAAAACTTGGACATAAGCTCATTAGTAGAACCACAAAAAATAATGTCGTCCACATAAATCTGAGCAATCAAGAAATCAGTGCCAACATGGAGCAAGAAAAGAGTTTTTTCCACAGAACCCATCACATAGTCACTCCCCAACAAAAACTGCTTTAAATGATCATACCAAGCCATGGGGGCTTGCTTCAGACCATATAAAGCTTTCTGCAACTTGAAAACATGTCGAGGAAACTTAGGGTTCTCAAAACCGGGGGCTGCCTGACATAGACCTCCTCCTCTATGTACCCATTTAGAAAAGCACTCTTGACATCCATTTGAAAAAGCTTAAAGCAGCGAATGCCAAAAGTATGTGAATAGACTCAAGATGGGCAACAGGGGCGAAAGTCTCCTCAAAATCAATACTCTCTTTTTGGCAAAAACCCTGGGCAACTAATCGAGCTTTGTTGCGCACCACAACCCCATATTCACCTTGCTTGTTCTTAAACACCCACTTGGTGCCTATGGGGTTGCATCCAAGTGGCAGCTCAACTAGTGTCCAAACCCGATTACGAACAAAGTTCTCAAGCTCTGCTTGCATGGCGTTTATCCAATTTGCATCAGGAAGAGCGTGAGCAGCACCTGTGGGCTCAAAAGTGGCAACAAACACAGACTCAACAAAATAGCGAGTGAGCCAGCATGAGAACGCAAGGATCTCGAAGTGAGATCACCGATGATGAGCTCTGAGGGGTGATCACGCTGAACTGCTCGGGATCCTAAGTGATCAGATGTCACCTCACTGGAGTCAGCAGCTGGCACCTCTGGACTCGACTGAGGGGGCTCGATCGAAGTGGAAGTAGTGATCAGAGGTACGCCCTCATCCTCGATCGAAGTCTTAGAAGGTGTGGGGTTTGCAGCCTGTGCAGAAGGCCCACCCTCATCAACAACAGAAGTGTCATCATCTTCTTCGAAGATGAACTCTCCAAGCTCATCATCTCCAAAAAGCTCAAAAGAAGGAGTAAGTTAAGGTATGGACTCATCGAAAGAAACCTCGTAAGTCTTGACAAGCTGCTGGGAGTCGAGGTTCCAAACACGAAAGCTTCAAGAATGTAAAGCATAACCAAGAAAGACTCCATCCCAGCAACGAGACTCAAACTTGTCCAAATGCCCTCCCTTCTTGAGCACAAAGAACTTGCAGCCAAACTCTCACAAGTGACTCACCTTGGGCTGTCTGCCAAACCGCAACTCATATGATGTCTTACCAAAGTAAGCTCTAAGAAAAATGCGATTGACCAGATAACAGGTTGTGTTCATGGCTTCAACCCAAAAGCGCCTAGGAGTCCTATGCTCATCGAGCATCATCCTGGCCATCTCGACTAGCGTGCGGTTCTTTCGTTCCACAACGCCATTCTGTGGGGGAGTGTAAGGAGCAGAAAACTGGTGATCAAGACCTTGGTCACTATAGAAGTTGACAAACTGAGAATTCTTAAATTCAGATCCATTGTCAGAGCGAATGGCTCGCATCCGAACATTGTTCTCATTTTTCAACTTCAAAACCAGGTCATGAACAAACTGGAAAGCCTTAACCTTAGACTCTAGAAAGAAAACCCACGAGAATCGAGAAAAGTCATCAACAACCACAAGCGCGTACCACTTCCCACCGACTGAACGTACCTGAGCTGGACCAACAGTATCCATGTGTAACAGCTCTCCGGGTACGAAGTCATCACTTGAGTCACAGGTGCGTGAGAAGGGGCAACCATCTTCCCATGACGACAGGGATGGCAAACTAGATCCTTCTCCATCTTAAGCTTGGGTGATCCTCAGATAAGGTCCATAGAACTCAATCTGACTAGCAGATAAAAGCTCAAATGTCCTAACCTCCCATGCCACCTCCAGAGCTCAGAAGAAGATCCAACGATCAAATAGCGAGAAGGGCCAAAAGAACTAGAGAAATCGATCCAAAAAACCTTATCGAAGGGTAAGATCTAGCAAACCAAAGATCCTCTAGAATCAACAACAGAAGACATGCCCTTCTTAAATCGAACCTCTAAACCATCCCCAAGAAGTTGCGAAACAGAGACCAAATTAAAACTCAAGTTTCCAACCAAAGCAACATTCTTCAAAGAGAAATGCTCAGAGATTCGAATTGAACCAATGCTGTGTACCTTCCCTTGACCACTGTTCCCGAAAGTGATGTACTCTTTGGAGCTCGGGGAAGTGAGGCTGGAGAACCATCTGTGATGTCCCGTCATGTGGCGAGAACATCCTGAATCCATGATCCATACATCCTCCAAGCCTCGATCCTGCAATATCAATGGTCATAAGGGGGAGCAAACGGTCCGACACCAGGTTTAGAAAAAGAGCTAAACCAGTGTCAAGCCATCTGCTCAAAAGTAGGAAAGCAGAAAGAATCATAGGAGTTTGGACCAAAATGCGGCTCAAAGCGCAATCCTTTGTTATGCCTAAAGTCTGAGCCACGAAGTCCAAAGCTGTATCCAGAATGACCTGGAGCTCTACTAGAGAGAAAACCACCCTCCGGAGCACGAGCATGAAAGTCGTCTCCTCTACCACCACCTACACGACGCGCCCTGGCCTCTAGCCTCTCTTCACATCGAGGGACTCTCTGTCTACCACCCTGCTGGTAGAACTGCTCCTGCCCACCTAGAGCTCTCTCTGCTCACTCAACCCGCTTGCTCCTGAAGCAAAACGCCTCAAGATGCCCGTCTCTCTGACAGAACTCACAATGATAGGTAGGCTTCTTGGGATGTGGTTGAGGCTTGGGGTTTTGGGGTTTAGTGGTGTTGGGTGTATGCTCTTTGGTGTTAGAGGGTCCAGGTAGAGAGTCTAGAGAAGTGTGGAGCTGCTTGAGCTTCAGAATCCATATAGGCTTCTTGGGTGGAGCTTTAGGTTGTTCTTGGAACACTCCATCCTTGGGCTGACAGGCCTGAAAAGACTCAGTGGGGTGAGTCTTGAGATATCTCTACTCTGGAGTCATCTTACTCCACTCCACTGCACAACTCAGGGCACTCACAAAGTCAGCTTTGGTGTAGGTGTAACCTACTCCAAACCCATCCTGCCTCTTGAACTACTGGATCATCATGTCGAGTTGTGGATCTCTGGCACTCATCCAACTCAGGATCTGATGGAGGTAAGAGTTCTCGTTCTGAGCATCAGCTAGCTCCTCTCTGAAGGAAGCTAGAACCTCCACCAAAGACATGTAGATCTCACACTCTCTATCAACTTGAACAGACTTCTCAGCTTTTAGCTTGATTAGTTTCAATCTCAAGGACAAGCAGTTCTCACAAACAGTGGGTGGAACTGACAATGTCTCAAGCTCAAGCTTAGTCTGCTCCATCTCAGCTCTGACTCTCGCTAACTTGCCTAACTGCGCATCACTCTTGGCTCTTAGCTCAGTTAAAATAGCTAAATGGGACGAGCAGTCTACACAGGGAACGACGACAGTGGCATGAGCATCTTTCAACTCCAGCTGAGCGCTCTCAAGCTCAGTGGCCAAAGCGTCTCTCTCATCTACCCTCTCTATGTACCTGGACTTCAGAGTCGATAGGTCACACAACAACACCTCGCAGTTAGGGCACTCACTGCTATCACCCAAGCAAGGGAAAGAAGATAGACTCTCAATCTTACCATTGGCCATGGCAAGCTCACTCTCAAGCTCATCTATCCTCTTCTTAGCTCCTCTAAGCAGTTTCTCCCGATATCTCAACTCCTGATGGTTCTCTTCAAGTAATTCAATGACTTCTTGTTCATAGGAAGATACCTTTTCATCGTCGTTGTCATTGGAGTTGTCGGGGGAGCCCTTGTCTTCCTTATCTCCAAGAGCCATAGATCATACGCTCTTGTGGGATCTTCGACTATGGTGCGAACGGCTCTTCGGCTTGTCCCCGAAGGCCATGAAGCAAAGGCCCACCGGATCATCCTTGTCCTTCCCCTTCTTGATCATGATCTCCTCATCACTTGAGCTTGATGAAGAGGAAGAAGATGATGATCTCTTGGAGTATCTTTTCTCCATCTCGGCGAAGAAGGCCTTGTCTCGCTTCTTGTTCTCACACCGGTAGTCCTTCATGGCCTTTCGAAAGAACCTCGTCTTGGGCTTGCCCTTTGTGAAGGTGGAGCTGTCGTGCTTGCTAGAGTCGTAGGAGCCATCGCCAGTGCCCTTCTTGTGTGTGTTCCGCTTGGGGCAGTCGGCGATGAAATGACCTGGATCACCACACTCAAAGTAACCATGTTTTGTGCCATGTCGTTTGAACATTCTCTTATCATAGACATGATGAACATGGCTATTAAATAGACAAAGGTCATCATCTCCTAGCAAATCCAATTGGTCCTTAGTGATAGACATCAAAGAGGACAAAGCACAACTCAAAGCAGCAGGATCAACAGAAGGTGTCGCAAGGGCCAAGGTTTTTGAGCCAGAACCAGTGAGATTTGATCTCAACTGGATATCAACCTCTGTGGCCTTGAGCTTACTGAAAAGCTCTGTGATAGTCAAGGTATCGTAAGAAGTGCTCTCAATGATAGAGGATACCTTGATCTCCTAGATCTTAGGGTCCAAGGTGTGAAGAACCTTGAGCGCCTGCTCATCATCTGAGGCCAGCTGAACTCCATTGGCCTTGTTGGCCTGAAGCTTGTTGATGATTGATTTAAAACGACCAAACAAAGCTTCAACAGATTCACCCGGCTTCTATGTGAAATTTTCATATTCACGCCGGTAGGTCTGATAGAGTCGAGCCTTGACCTGAGCTGTCCCCTCATGGTGTGCCTGGAGGGTAGCCTAGATCTCTCTAGCAGTGCTAAGATGGCTCACACGCTCAAACTCACTAGGACCTAAACCAGAAAACAGTATGTTCAGTGCCTTGTTGTTCAGCTCATGCAGAGCGACTATCTTAGGAGTAGTCTGCTCTGCAACCGGAAGCACAATGAATGTGGCGTGAACACACATATCCCAAATCCTTGAGCTCTGGCTCAATAGATAGGCTCGCATGCGAGTCTTACAATAGTTGTAGCCAAAAACCTCAAGGGACGAAACCTTGCCAGAAGAAGCCATAATCACTACCTTGGGTTAGAACCGGTTAAGATATGGAAAACCCCTAACCAGACTCTGATACCACTTGTAGGACCGAGAATAGCGACCAAAGGGGGGTGAATGGGCGCCTAAAAATTCTTTCGAATAAATGGCCTTCTCCCAATACCCAATAGCACTCAAAATAATCTAGCATAAAAATGACTAGTATCCTAACCGACAAGACACCACAACAGTGCTCATAGGTAGATTAAGATAACTCACAATACAAATGACATCTCCACAAAACTTTCACCAACTCACTAATAATCCATCAAGCACATGCAAAATATTCATAGTTTATAGGAAGTTCATCAAGTAAGAGCAAACACAATATTTAACGCATTTAATCTAGACAAAATAAATGCAGTAAATAAAAAGTGCTCATAAATATATCTATGAATATTTAGTGCATTCTGAAATAAAAGAGATGAATAAATGGATTAATCACAGATTATCTGGGAATAAAAACTGGGCACATGGATCAAGAAGATTGAGAACCGTGTTGCTGGTTGAACAATAAATTGCTATGCTAATGTGACAGCACGTGGAATTATAGCAACAATCACTGATTAATCAAGCATTTAGTCTAATAATAATAAGCATCTAGTGGCACATAACACAAGGCATAGAAAAACAGGGGCAAACAGTTGCGTCTAATCTCTGTAGCTGAGTCCCATGTGCATGAACAGTTCTGTTTTCTAGAGAATAAAAAAACCAGATGCACTTGCTTTGAGTAAAAATGAAGATTCTAGAAAGAAATAGAACCTGCGTAGTGTAGTGCTCCTCGTGGTCAGCTCCCGTGCACCTGGCTTCGCTTGAATGTTCTCTTGTGTGACGGTGGCGGAAACTCCAATATAGACAGGCGGCGCAATCTCATGCAATAATTCAATCAGCGTGCTCCTGACGGCGATACTCAGTGTGCCAGTCGGCGGTGGGGTTCCTATGCCCTGGCCCAGAGAAAATCACAACGACTGGAGAAACACTGTGGCAACACTAGGGGATACAGCCGGTGGCTGGGCAGGAAGGAGAACCCAGGAAAAAGTGAACTCAAAATTTTTCATTAAACTGAGTTGAAAACAATAGGGGGTATTGGGGCCCTATTTATAGGCAGCCCAATAAATCAGGAAAACCCCAATTTACCCTTAGAGTTTTTTACAGACGCCGAAATAAACTAGAAAAGACCAAAATTCCATTAGGATTTTTACAAACTCGACTAACACAGATTGTGGGCCTAAAAGGCAAAACAGTAAAATCTTATCTAAAGGTAACTTGTCTTGATGCGGAGCTTTCATAGCAGCTTCGACTTTGCTTTAGGAACATATGATCTCCGATGGGCAGTCTTGGATGGTTGTGTCGGTTTTATGTCGAAACTGACAAAACGTCCGCTGTCTCTGCACCGGGTACCCGGATTGGGCCGAACCGACTCCCCAGCGCCCTTAGCCCGACAATCGCTCGCCGCCCGTTTACCTGGGTGAAACCCGATCAACAGACCAGCATATCCAATGTCGCTCCTGGCCCATGTACCTGGATTGGGCCGGCCCGACTCCATAGCCCCTTTGCCCGGCAGTCGCTCACTGCCCGTGTACCTGAGTCACACGCATCCCAAGACACGATAGGTCTCGTCTTCTCTTCACGTCTTCTCTTTGACTTCCGTTGACAATCAGTCATCACTTCTAGATCCATGAGACCCATGATCTTCAACATGGCTCCTCACCCGTCTCCTCCAGGCCATGGACGATCTCCACACCGAGGCCGTGCTCAACGCCAAGGAGAACAGTGAGACGAAGAGCTTGATCCAGTAGAACGGCGAGCTATAGTGTAAGATCATCCAGCTATAGAAGGATATGGTGGAGATGCTTCCCCTCGTCCTGAGGCGGAAAAAGCCCATCCGGGAGCCGGCCCCTCAGCCCAAAAGGATCACTCCGCCACTAGCACCCGTAGGACCATCTAGCTCCAACGCCGCTACTCTGAGGCCCGCCATCGTCCCCGACCCACTGATCGAGAACTTCACCGAGCCCAGCATCCCCCAAGATACTCGTGGTTCCGAGAGCACTAAGAATGCCTCGGGCAACGAGTAGATTACATCAAGCGATAGTCCTCGATTGGTTGTTTTATGTTTGTTTGTTGGATGTGGTACCCTATATAAGCGAATTGTGCTATAGAGGGGATAAAAATAAGAACTTCAGTATAATGAACAATCTAGTACCACTTACTTGGGAATATTATTGTCTTCAGAGATAGCTGGCAACCAGAACATGGGTTCCAACAACGAGGATGGAGCTGCCAATAGTCTGCCCAGGAGCGTTGTGCCCAACTGGGGTGCAATGGGCCAACGCCAATTAGGGTTGCCGACTGCCAATCATCCCACACTGGCGGAGATGATGGCTAACCAGAACCATCTAATCACCACCCTTATGATGTAGATGCAGCAGCAGTAGGCTCAGTTGGACCATCTGCATCAGCAGAACATGGAGCCAGCCCCTTGACAGCAAGCCCCCGCACCCACCCCCATGCCTCAACTCTCCGAGTTCTTGCACTTGAGGCCCCCGTCTTCTCAAGCACAACCAACCCAATGGAGGCCGACGATTGGCTCAGGACCATTGGAAAGAAGTTGGACCTCTGTAATGCCCAGATTTAATAAATCTGGACCTTTGTTGAAATTCCATAGAAAATCAATAAATCAAGACGTTCATCACACGACCGCGTACATTACAACAAACATTCATGGTTCGTAGACCATATTAGTACAAAAGTGATAAAGTGAAGAGAAACTAATAAAATAAGGGTCCTAGATGAACGCCTCCTTCCAGTCTCGTCTTGACTGGGTCGCTACTCCAGACATTCATCCTCCTCGTAGTAGACGGGCTCTGGTGGTATAAGTCAATGGGGGTGAGTACAATCGTACTCAGCAAGCCACCGGATGCAAACATAATGCAGGGTAATAACAAGGAAGGTAGTGGCTAATTTTGCAGAAAAGCATATTTGTAAAGCAATTAAATGTGATCAAGTTATTAATATAGAAATGTAAACATGTGTATGCATCATCTTCTAACTCGAGGAGTACAGTCAGCCCGCCCTCGCTCAACATGCCTTACATGCCATGAATAACTCAACCATTCAAACAATAGTAAACTAACTGCGAGAAGTCACACAACCCACCCTTGACCGTGGGCTCGGCTTTTTGAAAAGATTTAAACTCTGATCAGAGGTGTACCATTGTACCCACAAGGCACGCACTCATCCCATACACCAAAGTGTAACAAGATGACCCATACCACGGGAACTCGTGCCAAAACCTTCCATATGGTGCCCCGACGCGTCGAGCCAACGCCATACCCCCCTTGAGCCACGTCGGTACAAGTCACCCGTAGGTTGCCCCTTGCCCCCTCCACTATGGTGCATCGAGTCGGTTTATTCCATACTTCTAGTTAGGACTTACCCATTAGACTTGTGGTTAGTACAGAAGTGCTTTGCAACAGATCCCGTAGACCGGTCCTTATAGTACCCCGGTGCGACCAACCAATGCCCTAGCTTGCACCCAGAACCCACCATACTTATAACATAGCCAACTCCAACAGAGTCCAGAGACGAGAATAACGGGGAAATACATATAGTAGAATTCATCTATCTACGACTCATTCTTTTTATCCTATAGCAGTTGTGTCGGTACATTGGACACTAGATAATATATTATTGTAGAGTGACAAGGAGTGTTGGCTCAATAAGAATGGCTTGGGTTTCCACACAAGGACGGGGATCTAATAAATATAGTGTAGGGCTTGAGATTAGACTAATGCAATAGTATCCTATGAGTTATAGCGATAATTTATTAAAACATGGTCTCAATGATGATCAAAATGGGGGTTGTGACTTGCCTTGCTCAGCAAATGGTGATGGTGGAACCTCAGGGTAATACTCCGGCTCCTCGACGATCTCGTAGTCTTCTCGATACGAAAAAATTAAATACAACATTCAATAAACAATCAAAATCTCACAAAATATAAGCATACAAGTTTATGTTTTTAAATATGGGGAATTAAGCCTTTATTATTCTGAAGTTATGTTGAAAAATATTAAAGGTTAAATTTTAGGGGTTTTCCTGATTTATTTCATGAATTATCAATTTTATCCTAAGGGGTTTTTATTAATTAATTTATTAAGAATATTTTGTGCCAAAGTATCATAGTGTTTTTATGGATTAAGTATGTAGAGAATAAAAATAGGAATTTAACAAAATTTGAATGGTGAAATTTGGAGTTAAAATGAGCAAGTTATGAATTTTCAAAGTTTAAATCAATTTCTGAATTTTATTTTAAACAGAAAATAGGTTCTGGTCCACGGTGAGCCAGGCCCACGGTGAACTGGTGTACTGTGCGCGTGGACACGATCGCCCTGAGCCGTTCGATCAAGATCCAAGGGCCAGGCACGAGGCGGAATCGCTTAAGTGGCAACAGACGACTATGAGGCCTCGATACCCTTTCGGGTTTGATCGACGACCCAGATTAAATCCCGAAGGGATTTAATCCGTGCGCTCTGATCACGATCGTGCGGCCAGGATCAAATCCGGCACGACACGCGCGCTGTTGGGGGAAAATATTCCATCCTCAGGGTTATTGCAGTAACAGGACAAAGGCAGGCAATTGAATCAAAGGTTTCCAGCGTGTATCTTCGGAGATGCATTAAGGCAAGTTCGAAGTATGATGACGGACTCTAGTTCGGAGTATATCTTCGAACTTGGGCTCTTCCGAGAGCTTCTTTGCCAGCTAAGATGGAAGACTTATCTTCTTTCTCATTAGATTAGTCTTTTACCATTTTAGCCCTATTAAGGATACCGAATAGTTTCCACTATGTCGGTTGTAATAGAGGGGTAAAAGGGTCTTTTCCTTAATGTTTGGGCTTATAAATACCCCCAGTTTTACCCTGTAATACGGACCGAATACAAGTTATTCAATACACACTTTCAAACTATTTTAAGCTATTATCCTTTCGGAGGCTTGGAATAGTTTACTTCGCAAACACTTCGTTTGTTAGTTTCTAATCTTCAGAAACCTGTTAGTGTAATCTTTTACGCCAACAGTTGGCGCCGTCCGTGGGGAACCTAGTCCAAAAAACTTCGTTCTCTACCAAGTTCTCAAACCATGCCTCCTAAGCGGAGTGCAGGTGGTAATCCTGTTCGGAGGTCCCCTCGGACCTCCGGAGCAAGATCTTCAGACACAGTCGAGGTCGGAGGACCTTCGATGTTTCCTCCACCTCAAACTCCGAAAGGGATTCCCCTTCCTCGAGCATACGAAGTTCCTCTGCCAACTCCATCTATACTTCGGCCAGCCGGAGTCCCTCTTCTGCCTCAAGTTCCACTTCGAACCGATCCCTACAGTTCTCAAGACCCGGAAGATCCTTCTAGAGGAGATGAAGACGGTCTTGGGGATATGGCCGTTCAAATGGCCAGTCTCCAAGCTGAAGTAGCAAGGTGGCGGCAAGAAGCCGCAGATAGGCTTCATTCTCAGGCCACCCCAGTCATTCCCGAAGTGCCCGAAGACGATGAACTTATTTATCCCGAAGCCCCGGAGAACGCCTCCTTCGACACCGAGTCTCCGCTGCATCCTGAGTTGCAGAAAGTACGCTTCGACCCTAAGTTCAAAACTTCGAAGCTTTGCAAGTATGCCGGAGATGAAGATCCTGGAGAATTCATCTGTTCTTATGCTTTAGCAATTGAAGCCAGTGGAGGAGTGCGGGACACTATGGCAAAATGTTTCCCCCTAGCTCTTCAAGGAGTGGCATTGCGGTGGTTCTGGTCTCTGAAGCCAGGATCAATCAGTTCATGGGGGCAGTTGAAGAAGAAGTTCGTAAGTAACTTTCAGGGTACCTTCGTACCCCCTATGTCGACATGAAGTCTTTCCAGGTGAAGCAGCTCCCTGGGAGACCTTAAGACAATATTTCAAGTGCTTCGCTCATACGAAGTCGCAAATTCGAGGGTTAACTACGTCTTCAGTAGTTGACGCAGCTCGAGAGGGAGTTATTCATCCAGACCTCCTTGATAAACTTCACTGGAAAAGCATATCTTCTGTTTCTCAGTTGATGTCTTATTTCGAAGAGTATGCAAGGTCAGAAGAAGGATGGCTTCGGAGAACTGCTGCAACCCCATCAATATTGCAAGAAGTTAAATTGGAAGTGAAAACTTCAGCACAACCGCAAGGGCCTAGCTTCGAAGTTCAGCATGACAGGCGTAGGGGGCAAAAGCATCCTCGTTCAGAAGTTCTGAACATTGCACCCCCGCAGAAGTTTGCCCAAAGAGCTCCGTGCCACGCCCCGATTTAATAAATCAGGACTTTTATTGAAATTCCAAAGAAAATCAATAAACCAAGACGTTCATCATGCGACCACGTACAATACGGGCAATCATTCACGGTTCGTAGACTGCATTAATACAAAAGTGCATAAAGGTGAAGAGAAACTAATAAAATAAGGGTCCTAGATGAACGCCTCCTTCCACTCTCACCTTGACTGGGTCGCTACTCCAGACCTGCATCCTCCTCGTAGTAGACGGGCTCTTATGGTGTAAGTCAACGGGGTGAGTACAGGGGTACTCAGCAAGCCACCGAATGCAAATATTATGCAAGGTTATAACAAGGGAGATAGTGGCTAATTTTGCGGAAGCGAGTAATTTGTAAAGCAATTTAATGTGAACAATTTATTAGTACTGAAACGTAAACATGTGTATGCATCATCATCTTCTAACTCGAGGGGTACAGTCAGCCCCACCTCGCTCAACAGTCCTTACATGCCATGAATAACTCAACCATTGAAAACAATTTCACGAGATGACCCATTTCACGGGAACTCGTGCCAAAACCTTCCATATAGTCCTCCCCGACTCAACAGCACCCTCTTATAGGTTTCATATGGTGTCTTGACGCGTCGGAGCCCCACCATACCCCCCCTTGAGCCTCGTCGGTACAAGTCGCCCGCAGGCTTGCCCCTTGCCCCCTCCACTATGGTGCATCGAGTCGGAGTATTCCATACTTCCAGTTAGGACTTAC
Organism: Zizania palustris; assembly: GCA_019279435.1. Taxonomy (NCBI): domain Eukaryota; kingdom Viridiplantae; phylum Streptophyta; class Magnoliopsida; order Poales; family Poaceae; genus Zizania; species Zizania palustris. The sequence continues at coordinate 17,114 of JAAALK010002127.1, read as the reverse complement.
CCATTAGACTTGTGGTTGGTACGGAAGTGCTTTGCAACAGATCCTGCAGACCGGTCCTTATAGTGCCCCGGGTGCGACAAACCAATGCCCGAGCTTGCACCCGGAACCCACCATACATATATCTTCCGTTAGTTCCAAAGATGCCCACACAAGCAGGGGTCCTGACAGTCTTCGGAGATCAAGCCATGGCTCGGAGGGCAGAATATGGTCATGGTCCTCCTCTTGATCCGAGGCAAGTAAACAGTGTCCAAGATAATGGAGAAATTTTTTCAGCCTCCTCCGAAGCTTCGAAGAAGTCATTTCCAAGACCAAGTACCGAAGGAGAGATTGCAACGAAGGTCATTGTCAAAGATGGTAAAGAATACACCTTTCAATTTGGTAAAGATTTACCTCCCGAAGTTGCAACTTCCTTGGAAAAGGTCGTAGAAGAAAATTTGGATGTCTTCGCTTGGTCTGACGAAGATATCACCGGAGTCGATCGGGATATTATTGAGCACAGCTTGCTTGTAAACCCGAAGGCCCGGCCTGTTCGACAAGGGCTCCGGAAGATGTCCGCAGAGAGAGCTGCTCTAGCTAAGGACGAAGTTGAAAAACTGTTGAAGGATGGGATTATCAGAGAAGTGGCCCATACAGAATGGTTAGCCAACCCAGTCTTCGTCAGGAAGAAGTCCTCCGGAAAGTGGCGCATGTGCATTGATTTCACATCTTTGAATAAAGCGTGCCCACGTGACCCCTACCCCATGCCCCGAATTGATCAACTAGTTGACTCCACTGCAGGTTCGGAGTTACTAAGCTTCCTCGACGCGTATTCCGGTTATCACCAAATATGGTTGAAGCGCGAAGATGAAATCAAGACGAGCTTTGTAACTCCTTCGGGAGTCTTCTGCTATGTAAGAATGCCCTTCGGCCTAAGAAATGCCGGGGCTACTTTTTCAAGATTAGTTGCTAAGGCTCTAGGTCATCAATTAGGCCGCAATGTGGAGGCCTATATGGATGATATTGTAATAAAGAGTGCTTTAAAGCACCAACATAGCCTAGACTTAGCAGAAACATTCAATAGCCTTCGGGCATGTGGGATCCGTCTTAACCCCGAAAAATGTATATTCGGAGCTAAGGCTGGAAAGTTGTTAGGGTACTTAGTTTCAAGCAGGGGAATTGAAGCTAGCCCTACTCAAATAACTGCGCTGCAGAAGATGGCCCCTCCGGAGAATTTAAAGCAAGTGCAAAAGCTGACCGGACGTCTGGCCGCACTTAGCAGGTTTTTATCAAGGTCTGCGGAGAGGAGCTTGCCAATCTTTAAAGCTTTGAAAGGGTCCGAAGATTTTGCATGGACACCGGAGTGTCAGAAAAGCTTCGAAGATATTAAAGATTATCTCAGCAATCTTTCTACACTTACGGTGCCTATTGCGGACGAAACCCTACTTCTGTATCTTGCAGCTACAGGCTCAGCTGTCAGCGCAGTCCTTGTCAGAGAAGCGGATATCAATGGGAAGTTGGTCCAAAATCCTGTCTATTTTGTATCTGAAGCATTGTCAGGAGCGAAGACAAGATACTCCGAACTTGAGAAGTTCGTTTATGCTCTGATAATGGCTTCGAGGAAGCTAAGACATTATTTTTGGCTCATAATGTAATTGTACCAACTTCGTATCCTTTAGGAGATATGCTCCGAAGCAAAGATTCCACTGGAAGGATTGGAAAGTGGGCAGTAGAACTAGCACCCTTCGGCATATCTTTCCTGGCAAGGACAGCTATCAAATCTCAAGTCCTAGCAGACTTCGTAGCAGAGTGGACTCCACCTACGAACTTGACTCCAGAGAAATCAGATGACGGAGTTTGGACTATTTACTCCGATGGGGCTTTCCAAGCATCCGGAGCAGGCATTGGGGCAGTATTGATTTCACCATCAGGACAAAGAGCAATGTACTCCGCAAGACTCAACTTTAAGTCTACCAATAATATAGCGGAGTACGAAGGAATTTTATTGGGACTCCGGAAAGCACGTGCTCTAGGGGCTACAAGGATAATTATAAAAACAGATTCTCAGATAGTAGCAGGGCACGTAGACAAAAGTTTTCAAGTCCGACATCCACAGCTTGCAAAGTACTTGGAAGAAATTCGCAAGATCGAAGCACATTTCAAGGGTATTTCCATTCGGAGTATACCAAGAGCTGAAAACGTGCAAGCGGACATTTTAGCGAAGGCTGCTGCCGGAGCTGTGGATGTACCTGACGAAGCTTTCTATGAGGAGCTCAATGTACCTTCGGTGCCACAAGTTGCTTCTGCAGAGATTCTCTGCATTCCTAGTGCAGATTGGAAAGATTCGATCATAGAACTCTTGCAAGGAGGAACAAATTTGCCCGAAGAGCCCCAATTGTCAAGATTAAAGCTCAGAGCAAGAAACTATCAGTTAATCAACGGTATATTATACAAGGCCGGAGTATGTTCCCCTCTACTCCGATGTATATCTCAAGCCGAAGGCCAAGAAATTCTTCGAGAAATTCACGAAGGCCTTTGTGGAAGTCATTTAGCCCCTAGGGCACTGGCAGGAAAAACACTTCGCCAGGGGCTTTATTGGCCCACAATAACAGCTGATGCGGAGAACTTGGTCCGCACTTGTCAAGGATGCCAGTGGATGGGTCGACGGAGTCATCGCCCACCAACAGCTCTTCAAGTCATAGCTCCAGTATGGCCTATGGCCAGATGGGGTATGGATCTAATTGGTCCCTTTCCGTTAGCAAAGGGAAATCTGAAGTTCGCAGTGGTAGCTATTGAATATTTTTCTAAGTGGGTAGAAGCAGAGCCCTTAACAGCTATCACTTCGAACAATGTACAGAAATTCTTCTGGAAGAACATTATTTGCCGGTTCGGAGTGCCTAGATATCTCACAGTTGATAATGGAACACAGTTTGACGCAGAACCCTTCAGGAAGTTTTGCGAAGACCTAGGCATTCAACTATGTTTTGCTGCAGTGAGACATCCTCAGTCGAATGGAGCCGTTGAGCGAGCCAATGGAAATATTTATCAGGGCTAAATCGAAGAATAGTAGGATTATCAAAGGGACTGTGGACCGAAGAGCTTCCGAAGATTCTGTGGTCCATTCGGACTACACAAACAAGGTCCACAGGTTTTACTCCGTTCAGACTGCTATTCGGAGATGAAGCTATGACTCCAACGGAGCTCAAAGGAGGATCATTTCGCAGCACCGAACCAGACATCGAAGAAGAGAGACAAGCCTCGTTAGATTTGTCAGAAGAAACAAGACTTCGAGCTGTAGCTAATTTATCAAAATATCACCAGCAGACGAAGACTTGGTATGACCCGAAGGTTAAGCTCAGCGAGTTAAGGCCGGGTCATCTTGTTCTACGAAGCATTATAGCACCAGGGAAGTTAGGCAATAAATGGGAAGGTCCATATCTAATTGTCCGCTCAGGACGCCCTGGTTCATTTAAATTAGCTAATTTAGAAGGTGAAGAGTTAGCACATACTTGGCATGCGGAGCACCTAAAGCGATACTTCGCATAAGGGCTCCTTGTAATCCGCTTGTAATCACCTCTAAATTAATAAAGCATACACCCTGTTGTTTGCCTTCCCCTTGACACTCCTAGTTTCCCGAGCGGACGCGCTGGGACGGAAGTCGATCGAGAGGGAAGTGTCATCAAGCTGGGCTGTATTTCCGGACTTCGTACCCATAAAGTCGAAGCCTCCGGTGTGGTGGCTGAAATCCATCCGGAGCCCAAGCTGATACCTTGTAGGCATCCGTAAAAGAGCCAATACCACATTCTACGGAGTCCAAGCTTCGGCTGGTAGACTTCCGTAAAAAGAGCCGAAGGTGGCCAAAATCTGCGGAGTCCAAGCTGCAGCTTGCAGACATCCGTAAAAAGAGCCGAAGGTGGCCAAATTCTGCGAAGTCCAAGCTCCGGCTGGTAGACTTCTGCAAAAAAGAGCCGAAGGTGGCCAATTTCTGCGAAGTCCAAGCTCCGGCTGGTAGACTTCTGCAAAAAAGAGCCGAAGGTGGCCAAATTCTGCGAAGTCCAAGCTCCGGCTGGTAGACTTCTGCAAAAATAGCCGAAGGTGGCTACAATTTCTGCGAAGTCCAAGCTCCGGCTGGTAGACTTCTACAAAAATAGCCGAAGGTGGCTAAAGCAAAACAGCATTTAAGCCATGAGCTTCGAATGTCTGTTCATATGCGTCCAAAGTGACAAATTTTTAAGATACTAAAGTGTCCTGAAAGATATCTCAATTGATTTCTTTCGTGAAGCAAACAAAGGTACCAAGTTACCATTCTTCTGACTACAAAGGTCGAAGACATTTCATAAGATTTCAAAAGATCTTTAAAATGACAGAGGGGCTCCGAACCCCCAAAAAAATTGTACTCCGAAGTTTTTTATTTGCGCATAACCACCTTTGAATACAGTTCGAAGTTGCTTATACCCAAAGAGGGGCTAGTAATATGGAGACAATTTTAAATCGGCATTCATTATTGAAACAAATGTGTTTACAGATTACATTATGAAAAATTGGTATCTATACCAAGAAGGAATCGGAGACCTCTTCGGTCCCGAGAGCTAGGGGTGGAACGACTAGTTCCAACATCGGAAGTTCTAAGAACTTTACGTTTAACTCTCTTCCTCCCCTTCGAAGCTCTAAAATCCTTCTGCTCTTGTTGAAGCTCGGCCCAAGTTCGAAGCCGCTCGGGGCTTCTTTCCCAGCTTCTAAGATCTTCAGATCTTTTATTTTGGGCTTCACCTTCGTCTTCGGACCAATTAGTGTCTTCAGAAGACGAGGTGTTTGCGTCAATCTCTTTATCTTCCTCTTTAATATAAGACAATACGTCTTTGATTACATCGGGCGCAATAACGCCGGAGTCATCTCGAGGGATAAGGAATCGAGGACGCTTATAACTCTTTAGAAGTTCGAAGGTGTTCCACAGTGAGCGAAGTTCGCTGTTAAGCTCTAACACTTCGATATCTTCCATAAGAGGCAAAGCCTAAAAATATGACAAACAAGACTTTCATTGATAAATATTTACAAGCATCAGCTTTACATAATCAAAAATCCTAAATAATCCTAAACCTGCGGGTTCGGAGGAGGCTGACTGCTCGAAGCTTGACTCCGAACTTGCTTTTGGCGTTGGCCTTCATCAATCCAAGCCTTGATCGCAGATCGACCTTCGGCTCTCCACGAAGTTTGGAAGGCTCGCCAAGCAGTAGCTACGCCTTCGGAAGGGGTCAAAAGTCTCGCGTCGTCGAAGATAATGGAGCCCTCTGCGCTCGGAGTGATTGTTTGGCCCAAATCCTCGTAGTAACGAAGTATTCCAAGGGCAGACACTTGTCCGGAGAGTTCTCCATAACGCATGCCTGCCGTCTTCATTTGCTTCGCTGCTCCTTGGATCCTCTTTAGCCGGCGCAGCAGAGTTACATTGTCATCCGAAGGTAGTGATCCAGTAGTACCGAAGTACTCCAAGACACCTAGCATCTGTTCGATGACCTCCGAAGCCACCTTCTCAGACTTGAGCTTTTCCGCATTAAGTGCATCCTTGACCGAAGTCGTTTCTGCTAAAACTCCGGAGATTCTAGCATTTTCCGTAGTCAAAGCATTCTTCTGAGTCCGGAGTTGGCCAGCTTCTTCTTGTAGCCTTACAAGTTCAGACCCTTTGGCAGCATCCTCCGTCCGCAGTCTTTCAATCTCCGCTCGAAGCACAATTCTTTCTGCTTCGAGCTCTTTCTTCGCAGCCTCCAAGCTTTGCCTAGCCCTTCGCTCTGCTAGTATTACATTGTCCATCTGAGCTACTCGACCTTCGGAAAAGTTAAAATTTCTTTGAAGAGTTTCGTTCTCTTCCCGAAGTTGAGCAATTTCGTTTTCATTCGATAAAGCCGCAGCGCGGGCTAAGACTGCTTGCTGAGAAAAAAGAAAAACTGGAATAAGAAATTATTCATATATAATTTGCTATTTGGTTCGAAGATGCTTTATACCTGATAAGCTGCTCTTTCCACAGCAAGATTAAGCTCCGAACCCTTCGCTCTGCTTAAAAGGGCTACCAGTTCTGTTTCCCCGACTTTGCGACTGGCTTGACCTAAAGGTTTAACCAAAGTCCCAAGTCCGGTTTTCTCCTCCAAAAAAGGAGTTATGAGAGGAAGCATTACTGAAGCCTTCTGATCAGCTCTGCTTAGTGAAGGTCCGGAGAGTTCTTCCGAGGCCCTTGGAACTTCTGAAGATGGCCCCCCCTCAGTCGATTCACTTTCATCTGTTGACTCAGATGAAGTCGATCCTTGAGCAGGGAGAGGCTCTATGTGTCTTTTTCCTCTTCCAGGCCCCGGTAGAGTAACCTCCGGTTGTGGCTCCGAAGTTGTCGAAGGTCTTTGAATTGTATCTTCGAGGGATACTTCGACAACAGGAGGCTCTGCCAAAACAGAAATATTATACATTGTATAACTTTGTAAAAATTGATAAGAATTATGCAAAATTTACCTTCGACATTCTCTGGAAGATCGAGTACTGGACTGATCGGAGGATCAAAAGTGTAGTCCTCATCCGAATCAGCCGCTAAATCTTGGACTCCAGGAGCATCGTCCTGGGGAGTCCTCGTTACTTCTTCGGGAATCGAAGCCATAGTGACTTCGACCCCACCTTCATCCACAGGAACTCCGTCCTGAGTTGTATCTTCTTGAACTACCGAAGTCATTGGTTGATCAGCATTATCTCGAGACTCCGGTACGTTCGCGGGTACTTCGGCCTCATCTACACCCATAGGGGCTTCGATTTGTTCCTCCTGGGTATCCGGAGCTCTTACTTCTTCGATGTTGGCTTGGGGCTCCGGTATACCTGCAGTATCTTCAATGTGAATACTTTGTTGAGCTGCATCTTCCTCAATCAATTTCATTAAAAATATACCTTCGTCTTCTTTAGAACTAGAAATTGAAGCTCTTGAGCTCGAAGGTACAGGATCTAAAGGTGCGAGGTTCTTCGGCTTCCGAGCCACTTTCTTCACCGGAGTCCTTGCGGAGCTGGAAGCTCCGGCTTCAGCTACTCTTTTCTTGGGGCCTTTCTCTTGAGGCACCCAGTCCATCAGAGGGGGCGGAGTTAACTCCAACATTCCCCATACTCTGTTAAATCGTTCCCAACTTCCGACCAATTTGATTCGCCATTCTTTTTCCGACGGAGTTGGGGCGCCCAGAATCTTCTCCGAAGCCCTTACAATTTGCTCTGAAGTAATAGGGGCTGAAGAAGCTAAAAATAATTCGAGTTAGTCTTTCTTCGAAGTAAATATGTACTATGCATGTTGGTTTCGAAGTTACCTGCAGGGCTCGAAGTATAGTTAATCTTGCGAAGACCACCTTCCGAGTCATCCTCGAAGATGATAGGCCAGTTGGCCATCAACGGAGGAATTTGCAGTCCGAGGAACTCTTCGGCTAAGTCCCGCATGCTCAACCTTCGGCTGATTTTCTGAAGCAAGTTGAGGCGAGCTTCGAGTTGGCCTTCGTCAGGTTGCACTAAGGCTTCCTTCCGGAACTGGATTTCTTTGAGGGGACCGGCCAGAGGACTGCTCACTCCAACTTCGGCATAAAACCACCTCAGGACCCAATCGGTGTACCATCGAGCATTGATGGCCTTAGCAGGGAATTGCAGGGCATATTCATCACGAAGCCTAAAATTAATGCTTCCGAAGGAAACCACCACTTTCTCGCCTCCGGAGCCTACGAAGGTCTTTGGCTGACACGTTGCTCTATGAAGCGCAGCGAAGATTTCAGCCCTCCCCTCACAACCTTCGGCTCTCAGTGCCCACTCGAAGATAGCTAATCTAGCTACAGCATTCGGAGATAGCTGGGGGAGGGTTACATGAAACAGGTCAAGTACTTCGGCCAAGAAATCCACAGCAGGGAGGCCCAAGCCCGCTTCGAAAAAAGCTTCGAACACTACAACCTCTCCGGGTCTTGGTGATGGAATCGATTCTTTGCCCGGTTTCCGAATCATAACACCGTCACTAATCTTTCCCCCTGCTGTGATTGCCAAAGATTCTTTCTTGCAGGTAGACGGCCCCAACTCGAAAGATTGATCCAAGTATTTAGTCGATGGTGGGCACAGACCTTGGTCATCGGGGATTTGGGGATTTCTCCCCCCTGCCGCCATGGATGTTGCCGCCTGCATCGAGGGTGTCGCCGCCAATGTTGCTGCTGCTGCAGCCGCCTGTTGCCGAGCCAAGGCCGAAGGAGGCGCAGATCCCTTGGTCTTCACCATCGTGATTGCTGGATTGATCTGAGGGAACGGAAGCTAGGGCTCAAGAACTCAAAAGCTAGGGCTCAAGAACTCAAAGGGCTCAAAAGCTTTTAACTGAGAGAAAGCGGTGAAAAGGTAATCGGGTAAGTTTTGGGCCCTTTATTTATAGCCTAATCGTTCCATTGGTTACCGTTTGGGCTCTGCCCTTTCGCATTCCCGCCCGTTATTTTCCTTCGGAAATAACGCATCATATAACTTCCGTTAGAAACAGGAACTAACGGCTATTTTTACTAAGTCTAAAAAGACTTTCGAACTTCCTGAGTCAGTTCTAAGATAGTTCGAAAAGTAATTACCTTACGACTGATTCGAAGTTCATATCTTCATGCATTTCGAAGATAAAATAAAAACCAATAACCCCTATGATTGGCTATCTTTTCTTTCCGTATACTGCTCTCCTAACGTTACAGGTCAAACGGAGAAGCGTATTCGAGGGGCTACTGTTGGGGGAAAATATCTCATCTTCGGGGTTATTGCCGAAGCAGCATAAAGGCAGTCAACCATTTCGAAGATTGTCCGAAGACCATCTTCGAAGATGCCCAGAACCTCGTTCGAAGCCCGAAGACAAGCACTAGTTCGAAGTATGTCTTCGAACCAAAGCCCTTCAGGATCTTTTCTGCCAGCTAAGATGGAAGACTTATCTTCTATCCTATTAGATTAGTCTTTTACTATTTTAGCCCTATTAAGGAAACCGAATAGTTTCCTTAATGTCGGTTGTAATAGAGGGGTAAATAGGTCTTTTCCTTAATGTTTAGGCCTATAAATACCCCCCATTTCACCCTGTAATAGGGACCGATTACAAGTGATTCAATACACACTTTCGAACTATTCTAAGCTATTATCCTTTCGGAGGCTTAGAACAGTTTGCTTCGCAAACACTTCGTTTGTTAGTTTCTTTTCCACTGAAACCTGTTAGCGTAATCTTTTACGCCAACAGTCGATGACTTGCCTTGATCAGCAAATGGGATGGAGGAACTTCGGGATAGAACTCGGGCTCCTCGACGAACTCGTAGTCTTCTCGATGCGGAAAAATAAACAATACATTCAATATACAGATAAAAATCCACCAAATAATAAACATACATATTTGTGGGTTTTATTATGTGGAATAAGGTTTTAATATTCTGATGTTTGGTGATAAACAGTAAACTTATTTTCTTAAGGCTTTTCTAATTTATTTTTTCTAAAATAATTTTAACCCTAAGGGGTTTTTAGTCATTTATTTATTAAGAATATTTTGGGTAATAGTAACATATTGTTTTATGGCATTAATGTGTAGAGAATAATATGCTGAATTTAACAAAATTTAAATGGTGAAATTTGGAGTTAAAATGAGCAAGTTATGAATTTTCAAAGTTTAAATCAATTTCTGGAATTTTATTTAAACTGAAAAACAGCTCTGGTCCACGGTGAGCCAGGCGCACTGTGCGCGTGGACCGGGCCGATCTGGATCGTCCGATCCAGATCAAGCGGCCAGGCGCGAGGCAGAACGTTTAAATGAAATTGGACGGCTGCGATTAGATCCTGCGAATCGGTACGACGTGGACTCACCAGATCGCTCGAGAGTTTTAAGTGGCGATCGACGACCGAGAGGCCTCGATACCCCTTTGACCAGATCCGAGGGCCTAGATTAAATCCCGAAGGGATTTAATCCTAGCCCTCCGATCGCGATCGTGCGGTCGCGGCGCGATCCGGCACGGCACGACGTAAGGGGGCACGTACCCCCTTCGTCTCCGGCGACGGCGGCCTCGGGTGTGGCTGCGACGGCGGCGGCGAGCGCCTAGGGACCTGGCTAATGGCAAAAATGGAACGATGAGGGGAGGGCGGTCATGACCGTACCATCGACGGCGAAGAAGGAGGTCCGAAGGTGACCGGCGGCGAGGGTAGACGGTGAGGGGTCTTCGGGAGCTTGACGGCGACGACGATCTGGCGGCGTTCACGGCCAACGAAGGTGTGGCCGAGGTCGGGCAGTTGATGGTGGACCCGATGGTGGCGGTGGCTAGGGCGATGGGGGTCGGGATCGACAGCGAGGGCTTGCCGGAGGCGAAGCAGAACCAAAGGCCAAAAAGAGGGCGGCGGCGCTCTGCTTTCGCTCCAGGATGACTGCGTTGGCGTGGGCTGAGTGCGGAGGCCGGATGGGGTTTATATATGGGGTCGCCGGCGTTCAGATGGCAAGGAACCGAGGGGTTCCCGTGAGCTCCGGCGAAGGCTTCCAAGCTTCGGTCAAGCTTCCATAATCGCGAAAACGCGTGGCTTCTAGACGGAAAAGGAGCGGTGGCGCTTGGGGAAGGCGATCCGGGGAAATCCGAGCAAAAGCGGCGGCCGGCGGCGAGGAAATCAGAAGGGGATAGCCGGGGAGAAGGAAGGGGGGATACCCTTCCATGGAGAAGACGAATCTGACAGGTGGGCTCCACCTGTCAGTGGGCGGACGGGAAAAACGAGCGCTGACAGGCGGGGCCGAGCGGTCAGAGGGAGAGGGCGGGCGCATGAGTCTGGCATGGGGGGCCGAAGCAAGCGTGGGCGGGAGAGAGAGGCGGGGGGAGTGCGCCGATAGGCGGACCCCACCTGTCGATGGCACGCTGCTAGATTGGGCCGGGCTCGAGGTGAATTCGGGGTTGAGGCCCAATAAGGTTTTTAAATGTTTTTCTGATTTAAAGTAATTCCAGTAATTCATTTATTTGATTAAGGGTTGAATCACTGTTGATAAAAATTTGTAAAAATTCCTAAAATTATATCTTGGCCTCTAGTTCATCTCATAAAATTTTCAAGTCCAGATTTGGAATATTTCTCTTTGTTTGGCTTTAATAGAGCTCTTTAAGGCTTTTCCTTTAATTATAAATTCCAAAAATGTATTTAATACTTTTCTTTTATTTTAATTCCTTTTAAATTATGGGGTGTTACAGTCCGCAACCCTCGGGAAGCAAGACCAGCGGCTGGAGGCTGCCAGGGAAACCGGCTGGCAAAGGCCAGACATTTTTCTGCTGTATCCATGGTGAAAACCGGAGTCACGCAACTGATGCGTGCAAGGCTATACTTGCTTTGAGAGGAGAGTATTTGGAAAGAACTTCGGGTCGAGGCACTACTGACCGAGTTCCAGCTGAAGTGCGTCCGGAGCCTGTCCAGGCTGTGGCGCGAATAGAGAACTTTGATCCGGCAAGACGCCCTCCGGTGGTCAATGTTATGCCACCTCCGAAGCAAGAAGAGGGGCAAGATCGAGGAAAAAGAGTAGTCCTCCCCATCTCCGGAGGAGGGACCCTCGGAAGTATGTCAAAGAGGCAGAGAAGAGAATATGTCAGAGAAGTGGGTCATATTGGAACCTCTTCGTCTGCAGCTGCTATGTCCGAATGGTCCCATGTGCCAATATCTTTTTCCGCAGATGATGCAGCTGGTGTTAAATTTCCACATGCAGACCCACTTGTCATCACTACTGACATAGCAGGAACTGAGGTTCGGAGAGTGCTAATTGACGGAGGGAGTTCGACGGATATTATTTTTGTCCAAGCTTATGATCAACTCTATATCTCCAGAAAGCATCTTCTCCCAGCAGCCTGTCCTTTACAAGGATTTGCAGGACCCCCTCTTGATGCCCTCGGCCAAATTGGCCTGGAAGTTACTTTCGGAGAGGGGCCACTAGCCAGGACAGAGGAAGTGATCTTCGATGTTGTGGATGCACCATATGCATACAATGTCATCTTCGGAAGAGGCATGTTGAATCAATTCGGAGCTGTGGCGCATCATAATTACTTATGTATGAAGATGCCCACACAGGCGGGAGTGCTCACTGTTTTCGGAGATCAGGCCATTGCGCGAAGAGCGAAGTATGGTCATGGCCCTCCTCTTGACCCGAGACAGGTGAACAGTGTGCAAGATAATTCAGAAAATTTTTCTGCTCTTAGCGAATCTTCGAAGAATCCTTCCTAAGACCAAGTCCCGAAGGAGAGATTGCAATGAAGGTTATTGTCAAAGATGGCAAGGAATATTCATTTCAATTGGTAAAGACTTGCCTCTAGAAGTTGCTACCTCCTTAGAGAAAGTAGTTGAGGAGAATTTAGATGTCTTTGCTTGGTCTGATGAAGACATTACCAGAGTCAGTCGGGACATTATTGAACACAGTCTACTTGTGAACCCGAAGGCTCGGCCTGTTCGGCAAGGACTCCGGAAGATGTCTACGGAGAGAGCTGTCCTTGCTAAAGACGAAGTTGAAAAGTTGCTGAAGGCTGGGATTATCAGACAAGTGGCTCATACGGAGTGGTTAGCCAACCTAGTCTTCGTTAAGAAGAAATCTTCCGGGAAGTGGCGCATGTGTATTGATTTTACATCCCTAAATAAAGCATGCCCCCGCGACCCCTATCCCATGCCCCGAATTGATCAATTGGTCGACTCCACTGCCGGTTCGGAGTTATTAAGCTTCCTCGACGCGTATTCCGGCTATCATCAAATCTGGTTAAAGCGCGAAGATGAAATCAAGACAAGCTTCGTAACTCCTTCAGGAGTCTTTTGTTATGTAAGAATGACTTTTGGCTTAAGAAATACCGAGGCTACCTTTTCAAGGTTAGTTGCTAAGGCTCTAGGTCATCAATTAGGTCGTAATGTAGAGGCCTATATGGATGATATTGTAACAAAGAGTGCTTTAAAGCACCAACATAGACTAGACTTAGCAGAAATATTCAATAGCCTTCGGGCATGTGGGATTCGTCTCAACCCCGAAAAATATATCTTCGGGGCGCAGGCTGGAAAATTGTTAGGGTACCTAGTTTCAAGCAGAGGGATCGAAGCTAGCCCCACTCAAATAACTGCGTTGCAGAAGATGGCTCCCCCAGAGAATTTAAAGCAAGTGCAAAAGCTGACTGGACGTCTTGCAGCACTTAGCAGATTTTTGGCAAGGTCTGTGGAGAGAAGTTTGCCTATTTTTAAAGCATTGAAAGGGTCCGAAGATTTTGCATGGACACCGGAGTGTCAGAAGAGCTTCGAAGATATTAAGAACTATCTCAGTAACCTTGCTACACTCACGGTGCCTGTTGCGGATGAAACCCTACTCCTCTACCTTGCAGCTACTGGCTCTGCTGTCAGTGCAGTCCTTGTAAGAGAAGTTGATTTCAACGGGAAGTTGGTACAGAATCCAGTTTATTTTGTGTCCGAAGCTTTGTCCGGAGCAAAAATAGATATCCCGAGCTTGAGAAATTCGCTTATGCTCTGATAATGGCTTCGAGGAAGCTAAGGCATTATTTCTTGGCACATAATGTCATTATACCAACTTCGTATCCTTTGGGAGATATGCTCTGAATCAAGGATTCCACTGGAAGAATTGGAAGTGGGCTGTTGAGTTAGCACCCTTCGGCATATCCTTTCTGGCAAGAACAGCAATTAAGTCGAGGGTATTGGCAAACTTCGTGGCAGAGTGGACTCCCCCTACAGCATGGGCTCCGGAGAAGCCACGTGAAGGGATTTGGACTATTTACTCTGATGGAGCTTTCCAAGCATCAGGAGCAGGCGTCGGAGCTGTGATAATTTCGCCTTCAGGGCAAAAGGCAATGTACTTCCGCAAGACTCAACTTTAAGTCTACCAATAATATAGCGGAGTATGAGGGAATTTTATTGGGACTCTGAAAGGCGTGTGCTCTAGGGGCTACAAGAGTTGTTATTAAAACAGATTCTCAGATTGTAGCAGGGCACGTAGACAAGAGTTTCCAAGTCTGACATCCGCAGCTTGCAAAGTACTTAGAAGAAATCCGAAAGATCGAAGCAGCATTTAAAGGGATTTCCATTAGGAGTATACCTAGAGCAGAAAATATACAAGCTGACATCTTAGCAAAAGCTGCAGCCGGAGCTATGGATATACCCGAAGAAGCTTTTTATGAAGAACTTAGTATACCTTCGGTGCCGCAAATTCCTGCTGCGGAAGTCCTTTGCATTCCAAGTACAGATTGGCGAAGTTCAATCATGAAAGTGTTGCAAGGAGAAGCAAATATGTCCGAAAGGCCACAACTTTCGAGGTTAAAGCTTAGAACTCGGAATTATCAAATAATCAACGATATTTTATACAAGGCCAGAGTATGTTACCCTCTGCTCTGATGTATATCTCAAGCCAAAGGTCAAGAAATTCTTCGAGAAATTCATGGAGGACTTTGCGGTAGCCATTTGGCCCCTCGAGCTTTGGCAGGAAAAACACTTCGCCAGGGGCTTTATTGGCCTACAATAGTAGCTGATGCGGAGAGCTTGGTCCGCACTTGTCAAGGATGTCAGTGGATGGGACGAAGAAGTCATCGCCCACCAACAGCTCTTCAAGTCATTGCCCCAGTATGGCCCATGGCCAGATGGGGTATGAATCTTATTGGTCCCTTCCCAGCAGCAAAAGGAAATTTGAAGTTCGCAGTGGTAGCAATCGAATACTTTTCAAAGTGGGTCGAAGCAGAGCCCTTAACATCTATCACTTCGAATAATGTTCAAAAATTTTCTAGAAGAATATCATATGCCGGTTCGGAGTGCCTCGGCAGCTCACAGAGGATAATGGAACACAGTTTGATGCAGAACCCTTCAGTAAATTCTGTGAAGATCTAGGCATTCAACTATGTTTTGCTGCAGTAAGACATCCGCAATCTAATGGAGCTGTTGAAAGAGCCAATGGTAATATCTTGTCAGGGCTGAATCGAAGGATAGTAGGATTGTGAGAAACCAAGGGTTGGTTTTGGTGTTTGTGATGAGTGATTGACAGGCTTTTACCCTCTGGTTCGAAGGGGTGCCTCCGAAGGGGGTTCGGAGGTTGGAACTCCGAAGGTGTTCGGAGGTGGTCTCACCGAAGGGTTCGGTGGTTTGGTTGCTGCAACTGTTGCAGCGGAGTGTGCCTGTCGGGGGGTCCGACAGTACACGATGACTGGGTTGTACCAAAGGTCTCGGTATTTTGGGCGGTACACCGGAGTGTGTGCCGAAGGTTGCTAACCCGGAGAGGTCTCCGGAGTACTGGATACACTTGTCTGCTTGTCTGTGGTGCGCAGGGGACTTCGGAGGCGACGGACGGTTCGTAGCAGGTGAACCTGGGTCAAGCGGGAGGCTTGATGACCAGGGGAGCAGGGAGCTCCGTCACGGAGGCTGCGAAGGGGTCTAGGTCAGACCTCGGGTCGAGGTGCACCAGGTGAAGGCAGTAAGTGCGGAGCGTGGCTCCGGGTGAAGGTACTCCGAGACAAAGTCCTCGGAGGCGAGGCACTTCGAAGGGTACTCCGGATGGAGTGACTTCGGAGTATGGTGGAACAAGTCCTCTGCGGAGGCAAGGAGTTCGAAGTGTGCTCCGGAGGGAGACATTCAAAGGTACCCGACGAAGGTCTCAGAAGTCGAGGCGCGTCGAAGGCATGGTCCGGGTGAGGCTCATCGAGGAGTGTGCTCGGGGAGAGACACTGCGACGAAGTGCTCATGGGATGCTTTGTGCGGAGGCCTTGGACGAAGGAGGGACTTTGAAGGGTGGTACTCCGAAGGTGGGGCTTCGGAGTGAGGAAGGCTTCGGAGAGAGGCTAGCTCCGGAGCAAGGTTGACTTGTGGTGCTTCGGCCATGCATGGCTTCGGTACACGGACTGACGGAGTTCGAGCTGGGAGTAGCTGCGAAGCCGTGGTGGTCCACTCCGAGGGTTTTGGTGCGAAGGCCCAAGGGCTTTGACGGCTTCGGCTCAAAACCGTCACTGTATCGGAGGCTATCTTCGGTGAAGCGAAGGCCGTCAGGCTCAAGGCTTCTCACCGAAGCTACCGCACCCCTCGCGTGCGAAGGGGGGCTTCAGAAAGGTCAAAGACTGCAAAGGCTGACATTGTCTGCTCTGCAAAAAGCTGACGTTGTCCCCTCTGCAAAGCTGACAGAGAAGCCTCCAGAATAAAGTTGACTACCTTTTGTACCCCTCTGTTTTGTAGAGACAAAACTGGTGTAAACCCTAGGGGTAAAGTAGTCAATTCACTTGGGTGAACTGTGGGCTATAAATATGGGGGCTAGGTAGGTAACATTTAACACTTTGAGCATTTACTGTTGAGCTCCTGTACTAGCCTCCACACACTTTGTATTCATCCAGTGAGATCAATTTTACTGTGTTCCTTGTTCAAGCGGCGAAGCCCTGCTTCTGTGTTGTCTTTCTGCTTGAACTTGTTTTGCATACCTCGCTAGTTGTAGTGGACCGAAGCCTGTCTAGGCGAAGGGTGTTTTGGTGCGAAGTGTGTTTTTCAGTGCACGTTCGCTCTGTGTAGCAAGAGGCTAGACCTCGCAGCTTACTAGCGAAGCCCTGATCGTAGCCCGTTTTGCTTCTCGTGTCGAAGCCCTTAGCGAAGTCCGTTAGTGTGCGTTTAGACCTTCGCAGTACGAAGCTCAGCACCAGTTGTTGTCGCTAAGTATTAGGTCGAAGTCCACAGAAGGTAGTCCACTCTTGCGAAGGATGAAGTGCGAAGCCTGCTCGAAGCACCCTGTGTGCGGAGCCTGCACTGACTTAGCAGAGTTGTTTTCGGGTTGTGGTTGGAGCGAAGTCTTCTTGGCTTCGGACTTTTACTCCTTGCGAAGCCTGTGTTCGGAGCAGTCAAATACCTCCGAACCAGACCTTCGAAGGTTGGTGTTCAAAGCCTGTTCAGCAGTAGACAGAATTAAAACGAAGGCTGTTTTTAGCCCAAGTTTTTAAAAGCTCCCATTCACCCCCCCCCCCCCCCTCTGGTCACCGTTTCCGGTCCAACAGATTGGCAAAAGGATTGTGGACCGAAGAGCTCCCAAAGATCCTATGGTCCATCCGGACAACTCAGACAAGGTCTACCGGCTTCACTCCTTTCAGACTATTATTCAGAGATGAAGCTAGACACCAACAGAGCTCAAAGGAGGATCACTTCGC